>JAODLD010000008.1:3016954-3035790 GCA_026781065.1 Mormyrops boulengeri | reverse complement strand
ATTTAACGTGACAGCTTTTTATGTTTGCCTATTTATAAAAAATATATAAGATACACAGTATATCCTATTACAACTTGAAAAAACTTGCATTCACTAAAACTGCACACTAAAATACACATATCCAATGGGAAAAACAGGGTTAGGTGAATGAGACTCCAAAACTTAGTGACTTAAGTCAAACAAAATGAATTTAAAAAATGATAACCGTGGCCAATAATGTAATTGCTTGCATTTTAAATAGGAAAAAAACAATATTACATTAATAAATGACACCATAAGCTTCTCTTATGGGTCTTATGAGGCTGACAAGAATTGCCTAATAACTTCAGCCAAATGTGTGGAACTCGCTAACTCGTTGATTGCCGAGAGTCTGGAGTAGTGAGCCATAGCTGCCATGTGGCTGGGCATGCACACAGCACCAATACAATGAATTACGGTATGCAGACAGGCATGGAAGGCAACATGGTTGTCACTATGGCAGGGGTGGGGAACCTGATCCATGGAGGGCCTGTGTGGGTGCAAATTTTTGGGACGACCTCTCAATAATAAAACAGTGGTTCTCAACTCCAGTTTTGGGGAAGATTGGCTGATTGAGAGGTCATCCCCAAAACCCGCACCCACAGCGGCTTTCCATGGAACAGCTTCCCTACTGTAACCCCTCCAATACCGGATCTGAATCAACCGTGGATTTGAGTTGTGCATGTATATTTATATTTACATTAACATAATTTAGCAGATGCTCTTTTCTAGAGCGACATACAGCAGTGCTTTGTAGTCCATGACCGTTCTTCGATCTATAAAGCTGGACCTAAAATCAACAACTGTCATTAAAACCAAAGTTACCGCTAACTACTGCCAATCTGAGTCAACTGTGTTAAACTATTATTATTAAAGTATTCAAGTAATACAGGACTTGAGACCATCTGCCAAACCTGCACCCCTAGCAATTATAGAAAATGTATTCGCATAAATCCCTTGTGTTCACATAAAATATCATACCTTTAATTGTCAGTATTGACACTGGCAATATACTGGCACTGGGCATATACGTTTTTGTATTTGGCTTACTTTTACTTTTTAGTTGATTTTATATATGGCTTTCAATGCTTGCGCATGCGGGACAATGGTCACAATGGTTACAGACAGTCTACAAAAAGCAGATAAAAAAAAGCAAATAATAATAGGCACTTTATTGATTTTACTTTTTACTTTATTTTACCTTATTCCTTCCTCTTGTCCTTCACATAGTTCCCCTCATCTTCCTGCACAGAGCACATCTTACGAACTCCTTTTCCAAGAATGTTACTGGAGTGTTGAGGGTGTGCTCTTTAATAGGCACCATGCAATGTGCATACGGCTTCCTTCCCTTGCCTTTGTTGCTGACCTATCAGAGATTCCCCCTTCTGTAGCAATGCAATTAGTGGTGAGTCTCGGTAAGCTGAAAATACAATTTGCACATCAAAAAGCTGTTCTCCTTCTTCCCAATTAAAGTTCTGTCTATACCTGTGATAAAGCAGAGGCGTATCAATGTCAAGTTGAGGTCTGCTATATGCTGTTTGGCAGCTTAGGTACCTGCGCCATCACTCTCCTTTCAGTTTTAGGGACCACAATCTACAGAGAAGGTCTTCACATCCTCTTTTGAATAGGTCGATGAGTCCTGCTGGCACCTGTGACAAACATATGGGCCTTGACAGGCCCTTAAGGGATGGTGAATGGCAAACTCCAAACACAGAGAAAATGTATTTGAATCTACAACTCTGGAGGTGTAAGGCAATCGTACTACCCACTGAGCAATTGCACTACCAAATACTTAGCCATTAAAGTTATATTAGTATGCCTGACAAGCACTGATTGATACCCAGCGATAAAAGTAATGTTCACTGTCAGTGACAGTCACACTGTAAATCAGGAAATAATCAGGGAAAATACACTTGACAAACCATTAAATGAGCTTTTCAAGAGGTACTAGTCTCAAGCGTGGCCATAGGTTCTGGACCCCTGCAACCCTGCAGAGTGAGAATGGATGGATGGATGGATGTAAAAAAAAAATTCCATGTATTCAGGTAAAAAGAATCAACTCAAACAGCCATAAAAATCACAATAAAATTCTCCTTATGTCTGGATTCATGCAATATAAACAGGTCAGTGACAAATGTTGGCAAGATGAGCAATTCAAAAATCTTTTTTTAACATAAATCTTGTTTAAAAGCATGCTTCAGATTTGTTGAAATGTCTATTTCGTCTGCTTGTTGGCTTTTGGATTTGCATTTTCTACAAAAGTTATGACTGAAAGTGCCAGAAAATGTCAAATGGTGTAAGCACAAAATAATGAGACATTTGAAATATTTTATCCAACTGGAGTATATGAAAGTGTGTTCATAAAAGTAATGACTTCATTTAAAAATATATGAAAACAGACTTTATTAAGATTATCTCTGAATTTTATGTGTTTTTGCAGTGCTGAGGGGGACATATGCTGATAACACCTCAGTTTTCTGAAACCGCTTAATCCCAACTGGGGTTGTGGGGGGGACTAGAGCCTATCCTGGGAACAAAGAACCAACCCTGGGCAGTTTCCAACGCACTGCAGGGTGCACACACTCACAGAGCCAGTTTAGACACACCAATCAATCAGTCCTGCATGCTTTTGGACTGTGAGAGAAAACTGGAGCCCCTGGTGAAAACAGGGAGAGCATGTGAACTCCACACAGAAAGGACCCAGGACCTTCTTGCTGTGAGGCAGCAGCACTAACCACTGCGCCACCATTCTGTACAGTATTTTCTTATCCTGAAAAAATTTGCTCTTAAGGAAAAATTGTTTGAACAAGGTTATTACACTGCAGTAGAGAGTTATATTTTATTCTACATCTTCACGTTTCCTATATATTACCTATATGTAATATTTTTATACAATATACTGGTTACACCAGTTGACACAAACCAGTTACACCACCTGACCATGTTGCTTCTACAGTCAAAGGCCATTGCTTGTTGAAGAAACTGACACTGAAAATCAGTCTTGACAGTCAACAAGGTCAACTGAAGTTTTATTTCAGTGTATAAAAAAACATCTAACAACAAGAATTGTGAATTCAAGTCTTCTGCTGTGACCTCAGTTAAGAAAAATATCTAGAAACAATGAATCTGGGCAAAAACATGTCTGCCTGTGTGCCTTGTGTCCATCTGTTTGTCTATGTCTGTGTGTTTCTGTTATTGTGGGCTGAAGATTCAATCCAAAGAAACCTAGATGACTCCTATCATAACCAAGAATTTTTGTTTTCTTAGCTAGCCCATGCTAAAGAAATCAGGCACTTGTCTGATGACAGAGACTTACGTAATATCTGTGTGCAAGGCCATTTGACCTTCTAGCGGAAGTGACATAGGCAGTAACAAAATCTGAACATAAGTGGTCAGCTGGACACCTTGGAGACATATGACAAATGCAGGTGTAAATGGCAGTGTGTCTCAGCTGTCCATTTGTCATCGGATCACCCAAGACGCATTTTAAAACCCAGCATAAACATGGCCTCTGTTTCTGTTTGTGTGTCTGTGTCAATCTGATTGGGTTTGTCTATGTATGTGCATGTGCGGATTATGTATGCATTACATCGTGGGAACATCTGGTCCCCACAATGTGATAAAAACCTGTATATTTTGACATTGTGGGATGATTTTTTTGGCTCTATTAAATAGTTCTAATGTAAGATTTTGCCAAACTAGTTGATAGGGTATTTTATTGAGAACTTCACCATTTTTAAGCAAGTTTAATCATTTGGTACAAAGATTTTACGGTTACACCATATTGATGTTTTTGCTATCATTCCCCAAACTTTCTCTCAAAATCAATTAAAACCTGAAATTTTAAACTAGGTCCTCAAAAAGAATGTATGAAAGTAATTAAGTTCATTTTCAATTTTAACACTTTAAAATTTTACTAAACCATATAGACGCAAAACTGTTACATCATTTACCCAAACATATCTGTGAACATATTGCTATGTTAATATTTCAAATAAGCATGGGACTGTAAACTCCACAGATATCATTTTGCGTCAAGTTTTATGTAATTCAATGAAATGCATGCTATATTAGAACTGGTATATAAAAAAACATAGAAGTACATTTATCTAAATGAAAATATCCAAAGCTCGTGCAAACAGGCTGAGCTTTGTTTTTCCTTTCAATGAAATGTTGCAGCAGCATAAAATGTAAATGAATCATTTGACTTTGATATTAGGATCAGCCCTTTGTTTGAGTACACATGATCCTAATCAGATTAAATATTAAAATAGTAAATGACAATGATTTTATATGTTTGGTTGTCCTGGATAATATGTGACTCTAGAATATTTGGCAAAAGATGTCTGTATTTCCATATGAATTTTTTTCCCCCAAAAATAAATATTATATTACATATTTCACCTTTTACTCAACCTCAGCTCAGGCTTTAGAGGCCTTTTCTCAAAATGAAATAAAGGAAATGTTGCTTAAATTAACTTCTTAATTTTGAATCTGGGTGAAATAACAGTTTAAATGAAGACAGTTAATGATTGCGTGAACATATAATATTTTTAATGTACTTTTATCATTTATAGTATTTTTTTTAAAGTTGCACCAGGAATATTTAAAACAAATCAGTTCAAAAATGCGTATGAACACCATCACCCCATCTACTCCTCCAGCTTGTGTATCTGATCTTCAGGTGGACCACACTGCCACCTGCCTGCACCTTAAACAGACCATCTGACACACCCTTTAGCCATGATGGATCATGATCATAACCCAGTGCCACTATCATCATCATCATATTTTTCACATTGACTTTTTTTTGCTCTAATTGAACATCAGTTATATAATAAAAAATCAAATGGTAAAACTGGCATGAAAGGGGATTGGGGCATGGGAGAGGGAGAGTCAGGTGACTAGCGTTGGTATGCCGATAATTTCCACCAGTTCTTCATTCACTAGGTGTTTAAATTGTGCGTTCAGCTTTTTTTGGCACTAGGCAAAGTAATTACTCATAGGCGGGATGGGTGAGAAACACATTCCACTCATCATTCAAAACAGTGGTGTTTGTCCCACCCAATATTTTCCAGTATTTTGCTTCAAAAATTTTTAATAAATCTGTTGGGAGAATTCAGTTTTCAACTAAGCTACTGACCGAAAACAATTTTAGCCAATGGTTTCCATTGCATACGCATAAACGTCTATGGCAACGTTTATCAGTGACCCAGAGCAAGCAGTGTTGAAAGGGATTGTGGGGATAGTGACATGGATGGTGCTAGATTGGATCAGCTAGAAGGATGCTGAGACGAATGCTCTAAACTCTATACTACTGTAACTGGTTGTTGTACAATTACACAGATCCTTTGGTTAGAATAGATGGGTAAAATTAAGGGCTACCTCTGGTAATGTTGAAACAATAGACTGAAAACCTGAATCACAATGTCAAGGATGCTTCAGCAATGTCCTTACAGAATACTTCCCTTGGAAAATTCAGGTAACAGTACACAACAAATGCCCATCGTTCAATTCACAGTCATAAAAGAAATTTGACAACGTAAACAAATGGGTCATATATGCTTTGTTGTTGATGGGTAGCCTGCAACAGAATCAAGTCAAGTCAAAGATTATTTGTGTAGCACGTTTCCACATGCAAGGTCACTGGAAGTGTTTTACAGCACTGAAACACATAGTACAAAGGATAAGTGAATGCATTAATGGGCAACATTTAATATGATACAACACAATTTCACAATTAGACAGTAGCCAATATTTAATGTGACAGTTTTTGGTAATGTATCTACACACACACACACACCCAAGTGGACTTATAGTTAATATTGAAACAGATAGGTAGCCTATACATAGGTACAATATACGAGGCAATTTAGGATAATGCGAGAGGATGGATTTGACTCAGTCACTTAAGGGATCTGTCCCTGGCTCCTTCCCAATACTGAAAACATAGCGATGCCCTTGGCCCTAGGAACCGGAAGGAATCCACCAAATGCACAACCATTCAATGTCATCTCACAGACCCGGAAAAGACTTTTCTGTTACCACCCTGTTCTTTTGGTGTCCATTGCAATCCCTGCTGAAAGGGAAGGTTTCTTTCAGTGTGTACTTAATATCTGCTGTCCATTTCTCATTCCTGTCCTGTTTTTTTTTTTTTGCCCTGAAAATGATTCACTGATCCAATCCCCTGTACAGTCCAATGTCATTTGGTTCTTTCCATCAGTCCAGCCAGAAGATGCCTTTTAATGTCTTCTGGAGTATATAAATCTGAATATATACCATCTTAGCTACATATAATAAGGGACCTGCACTGCTATCTGGCCCAGTTGCTGAAATGAGGCTAGTACTAAAATGACTGGAGGAAAGTGGAGTTAATTAGCCTTCACTTTGAGTTTCCTCATTTTATTCTCTGGCCCAGTAAGCAATAGTACTCAAAACGTTAAATAATTTACTCATTAAGGGCAGTGCTGACACACTTCTTTTGATTGAAGCCAGTGTTGAACCAGTGTCTTAAGCCCCATTTGCTCTCTGACTTTAATGGTATTTAAAGCTTTCATAGATCATCTTTTGACTTTACCACTTTCTTAGTGGATTAACCTATAGGTTTATATGCTGAGGATCTATTAAATGGCTCTGCAAACAGATTGTGAGGAGAAAATGACAGGAGCTCAGTGAAAGAAGCTTACAATTATACTGTAATTCACAAGCTCAAAATGAAATGCTGTCTTGGATTACACTAGCACATTTTCAAACCAATTTTTCTTTCTGCACAATTAACACACAGAATAATGTTATTTTGTATTAAAAACGAAACACAATTCAACCCTTCAAAAAAAATTGTGTGAACAGTATTGAATCTGACAGCGTATTTATTTCTTTGACTTTAATCTGAAAATACTGTTCTGGCAAGATTTCATGCATTCTTGTGCTTTTCCATCTAATTTTCATCCAAATTCTATACCCAGCCAAAGCCTGAAGCCTATTGCAGACAGCCCAGGGCACACACTTGCACACTAAGGGCAATTCGGAGACCAGAATTTGCCTAACAGCATATTTTTTGACCACAGCGGGAAGCCACAGTATTTGGATGAAACCTGTGTGCGAATATAAAAGCTCCAGTCATACCCGAGGTTGGAAATATGCCCCCAGGACTGGAAGTGTAAGACAGCAGTGTACCCACTGAATGACCTCCCCCACTTGTGAAAGTCTGGTTTCTTGAACTTATTTCATATAAACTATTTTTTGTTTTACTTGTTTTAGTTGTTTTTTAGCCTTAGTGGCTACCACACCATCCAATAGACCTCTGTACCGCTCCATAAAAACACAGTGTTTAAATTTATACATCATTCTTTATTTTAGTAAAAAGGATTCAGCTTATTATAGATACCATTAAAACTGATCACTGCAAAAGTAACTCACCTTCTGGATGCAAGTAACCAAACAATTTGTATCCTGGGTTGGGGCCATTCCGGAATGCATTCATCAATTCCAATCCAAATCAGGAAATGGAGCTGGAGTTGGGATCAGGAAAAAACTATGGGGAATACAATTGGATCTGAATTCAAATTTCAGGGAGATTTAAATTCCAACTCCAGTTCCATTTCCTGATTTGGACTGGAATTGATGAATGCATTCCGGAATGACCCCAACCCTGTTTGTCACCAACTTTACCACCATGACAGCTTGTTTATCTAATTTGGATGAGCAATTTAACTTGAAATCCTCTTCTGTTATAGAATAAGCCTAAGAGTAATAAAGCATTTCATATATATAGAAAATATAAAACATCAATA
Organism: Mormyrops boulengeri; assembly: GCA_026781065.1. Classification (NCBI taxonomy): domain Eukaryota; kingdom Metazoa; phylum Chordata; class Actinopteri; order Osteoglossiformes; family Mormyridae; genus Mormyrops; species Mormyrops boulengeri. The sequence continues at coordinate 3,027,979 of JAODLD010000008.1, read as the reverse complement.
GAAAATGTTCAGTATGTCTCACCTGAGACACCATCTCATGTAACATGAGATGCTAATAATGTATGTACCTGTCAAAGTTAGAGCTCCAGATTGGAGACAGGGGATGAAGAATGGCAAGACATATGACAAGACAGGAGTACAGGATGATCTGAAATGTTGTGCCAGCTAGCAGATAAAACAAGAGTCCTCATTACGTTTTCATTAGAATTTCGACTTTCCATCCACTGCACTCATTCCAATCAGCAAACCATGACAAATAGAAAATACAGGAGTGGAATTATTTCTCTGCGCTGTGTAGCGGGAACTTAGTGATGAGGTCAATGAGCCGCATTCATGTCATTAGATTCCCCCACTTAGTAATCCAAGATGTAGCTACTCTAAGGCTGTGTCTGTTATGGTTCAAGCCCACTATTGTCCCTCCCTCATTAGACATTGCAACTAACTGACTAAATGAAAATAGTAACCCATCGGTATGTCATTAAATACAAATCTTTTGATCTTATGTGTAGCTTGACTACCCACAAATGGCAGTTGATTTTGACGGATAGTGCATCAGTCAGACCTTTTTTTAGACGGAGGGTAAACCATACCTCCATCATATTTGCTGAGAAAAGCATTGACAGAGAGTGAAACTGGCAACAATCATCAATATGGAAAGAAAACTAGTTTATACATGTCCTATGTACATCCAAGGCCAATTAAATTGCTACTTGTACTTTTTACATCTAAACCCAAGGAAGACATTCAAATTAACACAGAGGTGTCAAACTGATGTACGTCCTTGACTAGACAAAATCTTTGGCAGTTCATCTCATTCATATACTCTTCCTGCTGTTAGGTCTGGTAGGAATCAACAAGTTTGTTTTCCTCTCATGTGTAACCGTCCATGTTGTAATTTGCTTTTACAAAGATCGTACAATTCCTATGACAAGTTTGGCCTCATATTGGAAAAAAGCCCAAACTGTCATGACCTGCCTGTCCAGCCCTCATGTGGACCATGCCTACCTCGTCACCCTCGTGTGAATCCCGCTTGTTACCAGCTGTTTCCTGTCTGATCGCGTCAGTCCTGTGTATTTAGTCCGCGTTCTAGTCCGACTCCCCAGATCCGTCATTGATGTTAGTCACCGTCTGCCCTGTGCTTCCCTGTTTGTCCCGAATAAACCCCGTTTCCTTGATTCCCGGCTACCTGCTTCATCCTTCCCTGCTTCCTGCCTGCTCGTCTGACGACGATCCTTACACAAACAGTGTAATATGAATATCAAAAATGCCGCTGAACACACGCTTTGAGGGAAAACATCTAGGAATGCACTGGTGTGGGAGCTTTTTACACTCTCATCATGTACAAATTCCAGTCAAACACGCTGAGTTACACCAACTGAAATGTTAGAAATGTTAGAAAACAAATATCAGTTACTGCTGAGATTTCCTGAAAATCCCAGGGGCAGTATTCTGATCTGCTTCAAAGGAGAAAATTATTGAACTTTGCAGAAAATCTTGAGGGTCAGAAATTGTTTTGCTTTTATATGTATATATTCTTTGATAATACCATTTCCCTTGAAAGGGTATTAAATTATGCTGTTATAAAGAAGAATGTGAAAAATCAATAGGGCTCTGGGTGGGGGGGAATTCCCTTTTTTAAGACGGTAAGGTCAATGTCGTGTTTTACTTACAACATGGTAACTAAACATTAATATTAATACCATCCTTCCATGTGGTATTCTATGTGCAGATCATCCAAAATAACCTGTTTTAAAAGGAGTTTCCTTCATCTTCAGCTGCGCCATTGATGCCTCCCTCCCATATGTGCTGAATGACTTCTATGCAGTCTGATGCCCTGATCAAGACGCCTGCAAAGAAGACCATCCCCCCTCCTGAGCAACAGCCGATGTAAGGAGAACTTTGCTGAAAGTGAACCCTCGTAAAGCTGCTGGACTAGACAGCATACCTGGTCAGGTGCTCAGGAAATGTGTGGACCAGCTGACAGATGTCCCCATAGGCATCTTCAGCGTCTCCCTGAGCCAGGCAGCCATCCCCAAGTGTTTCAAGGTCAGCACTGTCATACCCACGCTGAAGAATCACATGTCTCCTTCCTCGGTGACTATCACCCTGTAGCACTGACATTGACCATCGTAAAGTGCTTCAAGACGCTATCCATGGGGCACCAGAAAACTGGACATCACATGACCTACTCCAGTTTGCATACCACCCAAACCATTCCACTGATAATGCCATCTCCATTACTCTCCGCCTGACCCTGAGCCTGAAAACTAAACCTGCTAGTTTTCAACACTTCCTTGTGCAACTGAATCCCAGACTCCCTGACAGGGAGACCCCAGACAGTCTGCATCTGCAGGAGGGTCTCCAGCACCATCCCTCTGAGCATCGGTGCTCCCCAGGGCTGTGTGCTCAGTCTACCTCTGTTCACCTTGCTGACTCATCACTGCACAACCACATGCAGTAACACCGTCATCAAGTTTTCTGATTACACAACAGTGGTTGGTCTCAACAGTGACAGTGGTGAGTCGGCATACAGAATGGAGATACAACAACTGGTGGAATGGTGCAAGTGCAACAATCTGTCTCTTTATGAAGACTAACAGGAAGAGGTGATTTTTGACTTCTGAAAGACCCATGCTGTCCATCCTCTACTGCACATTGAGGGCTCCGCAGTGGAATTAGTCAGGAGCACCAAATTCCTTGGAGTACACCTGACAGCTGACCTCACCTGGACCCACTACACCTCTTCCTTAGCTAAGAAGGCACAGCAGCATCTCTATTTCCTTCAGTTGCTGAGCAGGGTAAGTCTGCCATCCCCCGTCCTGACCATGTTGTACAGGGGAACCATTGAGGGTGTCCTCACCAGCTGCATCAATGTCTGCTTTTGGAACTGTAATGTCTCTGTCTGCAAGACCTTACAATGGATAGTTAACACAGCTGTAAAAAACATCGGGGCCCCTATATTCTCTACTGAGGATAACTTTCTCACTCTCTGCATCCACAAGACCTCCCGCATTGTGGAAGACTCCTCCCATCCTTCACACTCTCTCTTTATCCCCCTCCATCTGGCAGAAGGTTCGGAAGCATCCAAGCTTACCACCAGCATTAGCAACTTTATCCAGTGGACACTGCACCTTTTCATATCTGTCACATTGTTACATCTATTGTATTTATTATTTCTACAGCAGCCACAATATCTGTTATATTGTGTGGGGCCCCCTAGCTCCCCTGTGTGTTAGTGTATGTATATTCTCTATTTTTATTTATTAGCTATTATTTTCCTTTCCCCCACTCCCTCATGTGCTGCACTTGTCTTGTTTACTTGTCTTTGCAGTTTATGAATATATACTGCACCACAGTCCCAGAGAACACTGTTGAGCCACTATATGCTGTGGATTGTATATAAATGCTATGACAATAAAGGCCCACTTGACTTGAATTGACCACTTGATCTTCCAAGGGCTGTGATGTTATCCTGTTCCAATTGCATCAGTAGAAAGAAGCGTACATTAGTAATATTCACAAACTCATATTTGTTTCATTACATCACTTCCTTGGACCATATAGTCAGTCTCATTTATAGGAAATGAATCAGAGTCAGGTGTTCAGTGAACCATTTGGCTTGAATATATGTAACGAAAGAGATCACTTTTAGCCAGATATTTCTGCTACTGAGATGAACTATCAATATGTAAAAACAAATTGTTCAATTTAAGCAACATAACATACAGACATTGCATTCCTTTACAGCTACAAAAAATGCCAGATCTAACTGCAGTCTTACTATTTATACTTTAAAACAAATGCATTCTGTTTCTATTACCTACTAGCAATAAAGTCTGCATGTCACAGGCGATTGGTAAGCAGGCTGTTGTGTTGAAGGACCAAGGATCAAACCTGAGATGGCTGAGATCAATTTTCAGTGGTCGATGTGTGGTTAACAATTCGGCACCCATGAATGGAAGGTTGCTGGTGTAAATCCTGTGGTCTGCATAATGTTTCATCATTATGCTCTTAAACAAGGCCCTTAACCTCCAGTGTCTCCAGGGATGGGCTGACCCTCCCTTCTCCACTATAGGTTGCTTTGGATAAAAGTGTCTGCTAAATAAATATAATGTACTAATTACTCACATTAAGTCTAGAATATTGATTGGAATTAGTACATGTATACACGCAACCCTACAGGGATTGAGTCTGATATATGTTCTTATTTGTTGAAAATGTCATTTCATCACATTTCTTCCTCATTTGAATAATTCCAGCGACAACACGCTGAGTGAAGATTTTCACTTGCAATGTCAGGAAGAATTTTATTTGACAGGATCTGATCTGTCCTGTAAACTAATAAGTAGCATGTGTTCCAGCGGAGAACTATTCTGTGCGTGTATTGAAAAGCCACTCACCATAGATGGGGAAGAACCAGGCATGAGGACAAGTAAAATGGAAAATGCAAATATGACTCTAGAATACAATAATTATTGCTTTTGAGGTGGCATTAGACACAGTAATCGATTTGTGGCTCGCCTGCACATCTCAGGCCAAATTCTTGAAAAAAGAATGAGTTTTTTTCTCCATTGATTTTGGTGCTGTGGCCTTGTAAGAAAAAATAAACTATAGAGGGGGATTTTTTATGCTATGCTGAGCAGTCAGCATATTGCTGTTTACAAAGCCTGCCCTGTGCAGTATGTATTCTTTTTATCTATTTGCATACTGCCAGTGTTTACTTTTCACATCCCACCAAAATACATACTCTAGGGCTTCTGACCACTGTCTCATTTGTAGATACTGTAAATTGTATTTGTTTCTGGAGGGAAGTACTCTTCTACTATTATTATGCATCTTGCAATCTTCACTAAGTCTTTATCTGTTGAGATTGTGTGACGCTGAAGGTGCACTGATGAATGTCACCACGGTCCCCAGCCATGGACTGTCAGTGATAAACCACGTCTGCTGTCCTACTCCGCTCACTATGAACTATGCCGTGTAAAATCCAAAAGACTCCTAGAGCTGCTTCAATTTGTACTTGCAGGTGATGAATGCTCTTGAGCTAGAACTGCGATAGTATTTATCCAGGGAGCAGAATATGAATCAGTGGGTGACCTTTGACACTGGACTAAAGATACAAACTGGCATTACAATTACATCTCTATATACTAGACAAATTGTCTGGCAATGACGCACCGGACGCAGACCAATACCCTTCGAAGGGTTAAGGTTATTGTAGAACAAAGCAAAATATATGCAAAATGGGGGTCAGATAGGAAGCAGTCGTTATCCAGCGATTGCATGCAAGACATGTGTGATAATTCTTTTTTTAGCTTGGCATAAGTTTTTGGCATAAAATGCTATACCCAAAGTTTCTGGAGAATTACAGAATTCAAAGTCACCCACATAAGGAATGTGAACAAAGCTTAAGTCACCTGTAACACATTGGCTCTATAATGTGTGCCATCACAGAATGATTTGTTTTGCATTTTGAGAATTGTCCTGAGCTGCTCTAGCACTAAAGTAAATCAAAGTCCTGAATCTCTTTTTAGATACATACAGTACTGCAAGCTTCTCTGATGTCTGTATACATTCAACAGGGTCCACTATAGATTAATGTCCCTTGAAGTTTTCCCTTCTTTTGTAGGCAGTAAGGTTGTTTTACACGGCTCCATAACTAGAGTATTTGAATATTTTGCCATTGCATGACGGCAAGATGTCTTTTTTAATTGGACCTGAGGCTGACTGAGAAATTACGTTCTTCCAGAACACCAGTTGGAAATGTTAAATAAGCTCTCTTATTATTTACAGCAGGCAGGCTCTATTTTCCTTGTGTAAAATGACAATTTTCAAAAAACGAAAAAAAAATATTCAAAATATATTCTCATCTTTGGTAAGTGTGACATGACGTGTGAAAGACATATCTTTAGCGCTCCCCGGTCTCACATGTTGAGTGATTCCTAGACATAAGGGAGCGGAGGCTGATAATGGTAATCAAGATAAAGACATGTTGTCCATCATGGTCTCCACTCCATTGATAATAACTGAAGTATAGGTAGTAACAGGATTCTGTACTTTTGCCAAAATAAGAAATGATTAGCACCAGCCAGGTGCTCAGTTTTCAAACCCTGCTGTTTGATAGTTGTTTGATGGACCTTCACTGAATCCATTTGACAATATCTTAAAAGTATCCAAGGAAAAGAAATGTCACATTCCAATGATCATTAACAATGAAGGTGATGGAAAGTGGTCCCACAAACCCGGTTCAATAAGATCTAGAAAGCTCTGCTCATAACGTTAACATTGCTTATAGGGATGTAACGGTTCATAAAATTCACAGTTCCATACAAGCTTTGATTTTGAGGTCACAGTTCAGTGCAATTTTCGTACAGCATGAATTTGTTTCGAAATTATTATTAAAACTACAAACACAAACACATAAGACAGTTGCAATCCAAAGGTAATGAAGAACAAAACTTAGTTGCACATTGCAAAAAAAAATTATATAAAAAGGCTGGGAATAAATTTTAAAAAGTAATAATGGTCGCACAGTTTTCTGTGATTAATCATGATTAATCAAAGTTAGCACCAGAACTACAACTGAAATAATGATGATTTCACTGGACGATCAGCCATAATGGAGCACGAAGGTTTTAGCCGGCTCATTCACCACTTATAAGGTCTAAGAGCACAAGCCTGTGAAATGCTTATAATTCATTATTAAATCTGGCCTGTAGGTCAAGCCTTTGTTTTCCACAAAATAAAAAATTCATTGCACTAATCTGCACCGGCAAGCTCAGCAAGTTTTACCGCTTTTGAATGAAAGGAAAATATCTGCATATCTTCTTGCCACTCAGTTTTTCATATCTGTCTTGAGTGATTTTGAAAGGATAGGTTGCTTTTTGTACGATCAATAGATTCTAAAAAATAGTACTTTTTACTTTTGATACTTAAAAACCTTTAAAACCAGGTACTTTTTAAGTTTTACATAAGAATAGTATTTACTAGTCGACTTTTCCTTTTACTTGAGTAACATTTTGGAGTGGCATCTGGACTTTTACTTGAGTAGTAAAATTGAGTACTTGAGTACTTCTTCCATCACAGTCCACAGTTGACTCAGATCCTGTACTGACACTCATACTATTCTCCCTTTTTGGTAACAAAATATAGAATGTATTAACGCGATGAAAGAAATAACAACGCATTATGACCTTTAAATTACTGTAACTTGTTAACGTGATTTTATACACACACACACACACACACACACACACACAGACACACACACACATATACATATATATTTGTCTAGTTACTGTCCAATGAGACGTACTATAGATGGAATGTGCCCTAGTCTGTCTACTGCATAGAGTTTGACATCTAATTCAATGAAAATATTTTATGAACGTCATCTATTTAACTAGTATTTATTACTGTACTGGTTAATATTTGCATTCATGATGGTCATTTGTATAGATTACTTCATATCGTTACTTTTCACAACTTAATATTAGCTAGATAATTAACATCATCTTTAATTTGAATATAAAGTGAGATTAGTGACAATGACATATTTGCCTCGCTGACAGCAATCCACGCAAGTCAATTTAAAACATGAAATCATTCACTGAAGGCTGTGTAATGATAGGTCTATTTGTGCTGCCAAGAGTGTCTCATGGTGAAAAGAATAAGAAAGTAACGAAAAAGTACTAGATACATTTCTTAATCTATTTTGTTTTCATCTAAAAATAAAAGTGCCTCCTTTTAATAAAATTCATTGATGATTTTACATGTATTTTCTGGGTTTCATACTCTTCTATGAAACATTCATCCTCCAGATGGATATCATTAGATAGAGGCTGCTTTTTGAGTCAGCACACTGAAGAACAGCACATGAATCAGGAAGAAAACTTTTGCTTTTAAAACAGTTTTGTGGCAGAAGAAATTATTTTGTAGTTTACGAGAATAAAGCAAAGCTTTGAAAACTGGGGAGGGGAAGTTCTACAGTTGTCAAGCACTGAATCATTCAAAGAATAATGCCAGAGACACATGGTCAGAAACCCCTGGGCTATCTGAGTTGCCAACCCCCCGCACTATTTTCTATTATGGGGGGCTGTTACAATTTAAAATTTTATTGACAGATGAGGTAATTAAATAATTTATTATATTTCTCATAAAAGGTGCCCACATATGACCCTACCTATACAATATACTAAGTGCTATACATATCAAGATTCAACCAGAGTATAACGTAAAGGACTACTACAGTTTTAACTTTAAAATGAATGGCTAAAATCTGAAGCATATTAAAGATATATCTACTATCTGAAATTATGAGAGACAAAGTAAGCTGTATCAAAGCTGGTATCTTTAATTAGCCACAAGTGGCCCAAAGCTGTCACACCATTACAAAGCCTAAAACAAAGTGTGCATGTTTTTCATTAACCATGTGTTACGGAAGTGAAATTACAATGAGAGTCAAAGGTGAAAATACAGCATAATAAAGCCAGAAAACAGCAACAATCTGTTTTAATGCAGCAAGCCGTCCATCACACATTGTTTTAACGCTGTGTGGTTTACAGAATGACCAAGTACCCTCACTGACCGAGTTCTAGAAAACAATCAACTATAAGATCTTATTGCAAAAGCATACAAAAGCAGGAACATCAAATATTGCACAGGGCATACTGTATATTAACTTCAGGAAGCACTATTAAATACCTTGAGCCTTTAGTGATCTGGCATGTATTATATTTAAAAATCAACCCATACATAATGATAACTATGCAAAGTTTTATTGAATACCTCTTCCCTGAACACTAAGTAGAGTTTCTAAACAAAATAACTGGGGGAGTCTCCACCCTTTTAAGGGGGTCCAGGGGGTTGTATTGGCTGGTTTTGATTATTAGGGGGATTGCAACCTTCCCCCACCCCATAATTTACACCCATGTCCTCACCCTGTCACTAAAGCTAAGCCTAGACACCCTGTGAAGGAAACTCATTTCTGCCGCTTGTATCCGCGATCTCATTCTTTCGGTCACTACCCAAAGCTCATGACCACAGATGAGGGTAAAAACGTAGATTGACCAGTAAGTTGAAAGCTTTGCCTTCCGACTCGGCTTCCTCACTGCACCAAGCCATCTGTCGATCTCCCGCTCCCTTCTTCCCTCACTCATGAACAAGACTCCGAAATACTTCAACTCTTCCACTTGAGGCAGTAACTCATCCCTGAGTAGTATAGGGCAATCCACCGTTTTCCTCTTAAGAACCATGGCCTCAGACTTGGAGATGCTGATCCTTATCCCGGCGAAGGACTCTTTAAAAAACGTGCGCAAAAATACAGACACTTTACAGCATTCGGGTCGCAAGCAACCCTGTAGCTTTTTGGCAATAAATGACCAAAATTTACCATAGAACAATAATTGTTGTCTAACCTTGTTTGTTGCTGTAATTTTGTTTTTAAACACTTATATACATAAACCCTTAAAATATAAATTTGTAAATAAATGAGAAAAAATAAACTTTCTGACACATTCACTTGCACTCAGAAGTTTTAATCAGCTAAGGTACTTGTTGTCACGATCTGCCTCCATCCAGTGTGCGAAATACCCGTCAATATTCGGGGGGGTCCCCATCTCCCTATTGTTGCGCAATACTGACCTTGAGACCCCCTTAAAATTTTGCTTTTGAGGCTTTCAGGCGGTCTCATGGGTTAATCGGGGGTGGCGGACGCCCCCGTATTTCGCACACTGCCTCCATCATATCCCTGTTTGGCCAGTAGAGGGTGCTGGCCATCCCATAACCACCTAATCATTCTTAATCTGTCACGATCACCCACATCTGCCCCTGTTAGTTCCTCGTTAGTGGTGTGCATATATGTGCCTGCCCTCACTGTGATCCCCAGTTTGGTCACTGTCGTTGTTGTGGTTGTAATTAGTGTCATTGCGGGCTGTTCCCAGTCCCTTCCTTGCAGTGCTCCCTGTGTTTCAGTTTGTCCTACTCCAGTCTTGTCCTTTATCCCTTCGTGGCCCTTTGCTTTCTGTTTACAGTTGTTTTGTCCAGTAAGACCCTTGCCAGCTCCTTCCAGTGCTGCCTCTGGTTCATGCCTCTCCTGACAATTGTGACACTTGCAGAGCAGCAAAGAATAAAAAATATTTACATACAAAAAAATTGCCCATTAAGATTAGTTAGGGGCCCCTTACAGGTCAGGGCCTCATGCTATTGCCCTGGCAAACCCTTGCTAAAGCCCAGCCATGACAAGCAGATTGTCAAGAGAAAAGCAAACAGATGCATTGATTTTCCATTTTTAATGCATCTGTAATTGAACTCTGTAGGTGAATAATTTCAAAGAATTAAACAGAACCTCCTACACTCTAGGGTTATATGATGAATTATTGTCTGACCTTGTTTGTTGCTGTAATTTTGTTTTTAAACACTAATATCCATACTGTAAATACCCATAAAATATAAATTTGTAAATGCATCCCACTTAAATATAAATTCTAGGTAATCTTAAGATTGGAAAATGGTTATATTTCAGGTATATAATCACCTCTTTAATCATTTATATAGCTCTTTCTCAGCACATCAAAGACAGCTTTTAGAATGTCATTTCTGAAATAACCGTTCACGACTCTTCTTTCAAATTTTAATGTTGGCATTCTGAGAACTTAGTATCATTTCAGGCTCCATTTATGGCATGGGATCTCTTACACAACTGCAGACCCCTCCCTGTAATCAGGCTGAACCTCACACTTGATTGAACGTCCTTGTGAAATATTGATGCTTGGAAGCACCACCACTCAGAGGAGCTCTGTGAGTCAGAAAATCCACCCAGAATTCCAAGGTACAGATCACTCTTGGCAGAAAACAAATTGCTGCTTGTGTGTGATGGTTGTGTGATCATTAGCAATCTCTTTGTTCGATCACCAGCAATGTTCTGATGGGACTTATTTCTTACTTATTTAGAACATAAGAACATAAGAACATAAGAAATTTACAAACGAGAGGAGGCCATTCGGCCCATCAAGCTCGTTTGGGGAG
>JAODLD010000008.1:2982107-2997242 GCA_026781065.1 Mormyrops boulengeri | reverse complement strand
GTAAACGGAAGGATTCCACACGGGGTTAACGAGGAGGCGTGGTCCACAGGAGGGCGATCGGGGCTGGGCGTGACAGAAACTTATCTACCCAGCTTAATATTGTTTTTTCCCTATTCAGTATGAATATCCGTCACAAAATGGTCAGGTAGAAACTCTATAGCCAGAGGTCCCACACTCACTCCCAGAGCTGCATCAAACAAACATGCTGAAAATTACCTTGCACTATCTCAGCTGAATCAATTAGAAATATTAAAATATTGGGCAGTTACGGAGTTTGATTAACCAAACATGCTGCGATTGTGATAGTAGCTACCCTGTAGTCCCTGAATCAAAATCAAAATGGTACAATTATGTCCATGGGTAGTTCATAATCAGCCAAAATAAATCAGTCCCAAGTGGGCAAGCATAGTTATAAGTAAGAGATGTCTACAGTATGAGTAATTAGAATACCCCTCAATTATCCAGAGTTTATATAAAATAATCCTTAAATAATCCCTAACTTAAAATATATTGAATTGTGAGGTTCCTTAAATGCTGTTTTTCTTCAGCTTGTACTCACGGTGGACTCTCGTTCACACTGAGGAGAAAATGAATAGCTCTAAAAAACAAGATATTTCGGTGCAAATCCTGCTGCCCTCTGGTAGAAAGGAGAAGGAGAATTTAGTCTTTCAACATGACAACAACCCAAAACACAAAGCAAACTCAACCTAGGAATAGACTAGGAGAAGAAAGATCAATGTCCTGGAATGGCCCAGTCAGACCTGAGACCTCAATTGTATTGAAAACCTTTGGACTGACCACAGGAATTCGTCCCGCAATTTAACTGAGTGTGAACTGCACTGCACAGATTGTGGAAAACAGAAAAGGTTGGTTTTCAATTTTTATATTAACAAAATCCGAAAGGTTGTAGATTTGTGGCATGCAGATTTTGATATCCACTGCACACTAAGTGAGAGTAATGTGTCCTCTGTATGTCTTCCTGTCAAGTCCAGTCCCATCTTCCCATAATACTCAGGATAGCATTTGTTTTACAGCTATTAGTTAGAGCCCTTCATTTCAATTACTTTTAGTTTTACAGTCTTCATTACCCCAGCTAATAGTGAAAAGTTTTAATGTAGTTCTTGACTTAAACTTGAGATTAAAACTTCAATTCAATTTATTTTACACATAGAGCACCCTTTTAAGATTTTTTTTAAAAGACGTATCCAAAGAGCAGAACAGATCCAGCCCATCACAGCAGCAGAAGGGGAAGTGCTGACAGCTCATTTAAAATGCAGACGGGAGATTGGGCACTAATTTCCACCAGCTAAAGCAGACCGCACACTCTAAAATAAACAGTGGCAAGGAAGGCCCACTGTAATGAGGAGCTGCAAATCCACCTTGCTCTTATTTCCGCTCTAATTTACACAGATGGAAGTCGCACATTACATTCTCCTCCCTATTTACCAGTCTGCAATTTGGATATCTGCTGGGCACAGTACTGAACAGACAGCCACTTATGAGTTGTGTGCACACATAGTGCCTAATGGCAGTGACAGAAATTTGCATGAAAAATACAGAGAAGGGACAACTTAAACCTTTACAACTAAATCCATTAAAAACAGCTGATTGGGGAGAAAAAAGGCACAAAACCTTTGTATGGCCCTGGGCTTACATAGATGGAGCCATCCGTAAGTCCTACTTCAGCTGAACTTTCATTGAATCCCTGTCATATATTGCAAGAAATTTCATTTACTTATTTAACCTTTTTTTGTAAAAGTTCACCCAGCAGCTTCAAGGCACAATGGTGTAAATTAAATGCGCTCTTTCCCATGCAGAACCATGACAAACATAAATCTTGATTCTACACTTCAGCGTAAAGTTTGTTCGAAGAGAAATATGCAGTCAACCCTACAGGCAGCAGACTCATAAGTAGTAGTTGTGAATATATGCTATAGGAACATAAACAGTATGTTTTATTACCCATATTCAACCAAACTGTAACAGATGTATATGGTCTAACGTCTAGCCAGGGATAACTTTTAAAATATGAAACAAATGCATTTGTTATCAACTTACTAACATTACTAACAAATGACTGACAAGGAGATTGCTAGGCATTAATGTGGCGATGCTGAGCTTCCGGTAAATACCAAAATACAAGGGCAAGGAGTTCTGAGAAACCCCAGGGTTAAACCTGTAGGAATGAAATAAAATACCTCCCATGAGGTAGGCAGGAGAATGCCCAGTGGATAAAAAAGATCCTATACGTTATGATGTAAGGCAGTGTTTCCCAACCCGGTCCTCAGGGATGGGCATTGAGCTGGGAGGGAGCAAAAATGTGGACTGTCTGCAGTGAGCTGGGAGGGAGCAAAAAAAGTAGACTGTCTGCCAGGGAGTTGGGAGGGAGCAAAAATGTGGACTGTCTGGCAGGGAGCAAAAAAGTGGACTGTTTGGGAGAGCCTGGATGGAAATCGCTTTGACATGACATGACAGAGCAGATGTAGAATGTCCCTTAGCATTGTAAGCTGGGTCTGGCAGGGCAATGAGTGAGGGAAGGGCACATGCATCTGTGACAACAATGTCAGGCTCTGCATCCAAGCTAGCTACTGTCCCACTCATACACAAAGCAGACTGGAGTCCTAATCCAAAATGTGAAGAATATTTTTTCCCCAAACACATTCATCATCATTTTTCTCCTGCTTTGCCCTAAAGGACACTCAGCAGGGGCTGGATTGCTGATTCATTTGAGAGATTTTTTTTAATCAACCAAACAATGACCTTGAATTTAAGAGATCTCACAGACCAGCCATAAACAGCCCATGCGGCTTCGAAAAGAGCTTTTGCAGGTAGCCAATATACCTCATATTTTTGCACATTCCCATCCATCTATGCTTTTTCTAATTGCTTACCATGAACAATTTCAGTCCACACATTTCATACACTTTAAAATACAAGTGAAACAAGTTAATATTAAAGTCAAGTACATTTCGGTATAAAAGGTGATAATAAAGGAATATTAAATTGCAGTCTGGCATCGTCTAATAATTACCAGCTATTTATTGTGAGGGGCACTGGTCTGTGAAACTTCAGAAAGCTACCTTTGTCCGCTTTGCATCTTGCTTACTTTGCTGCTTCATGATGACCATTTCTGCCATTACAGTCATACGGCATTACCCCATTGATATTGTCCACTTGTTCCGCAGAATGGCTGATTATCAGATCATTGTCACGTTTCTATCAGTTATGACATGCGGCTCAATTTGTCAAAGAACAAAAAAAAAATAGAGATTTCTTTCATTTTTCATAGACCAGCAACAGAAATATCTAAAATATCCACATTAAAGAGCCTTGCATATTCAAGGCATCTGTCTTAGCGCCATCAGAGAAAAAATTAAATGCGTCATGTCTACATGTACAGAATTTATAAAATTCCACATGTCCTACATTTTTAGCAACTTACTGGAAGCGTCAGTCTTCCACCTCCTAAGTGATAACAGGGTCTGGGGGGGGGGGGGACTGGGCAAGCCTACCTCAGACAGCAGGGGAACACACTGGATGAGGCAATTAAAAAAACGTCTATTGGCTTAACCGCATGTTATTGGGCCATGGGGTAAAACCACAGTAACAACAGGAAGAACATGCAAACTCCACGCGTGCAAGGTGTGAGATGCGCGCCCTCAATCCGCCAAGCCGCCCCCAAAGTAACTGAGCCCTCACCTCAGGCAGCTGGCTTCCGTATGCGACATTCTCGTACATGAGGTCCCCATGGACGATATAAGGATGCTGCTTTAAAGGCAGCGAACAGAGGTGGAGCCCAGGAGTTTATGTTTGATCATGATCAGTGATTCTTAAATTATGTCTATTCAGTACCTAAAGCATCTCTGTTTTTTTATTTTGCAGTGAAAATTGTCACAGCTTAACAGACCTTGGTTGAATTCTTCTTCCCGACAGTATAATTGGCACGACAGTATAATTGGCACGCCTTTGTCCAGCAACAAATGTGCTGTTTGTGAGCGTGATCTCATGCTCAGCCCTAATTCTTTTATCCCTCTCTCATACATGTACAAACATATACAGTAACATAGAGATGAAAAGAGATCATATTTACAAAAGGTAAATATAAAAAAAAACACCCTTGGCAAGTAGACAGAGCATTATCACACAGAATAGTTGAGTGATTCAACGTTCACTACAGCAGTCTGGCCACTGTTCAACCAAGAAACAACACAGGAACATAATTAAGAGTGATTTTCAGGTATCAGCATGAGATTTAGGAGATATGAAACCATCACGAAAATAACAAATCAGGCAGGGCACTATCTTACACTATCTCAAGGCCCCCCACAGAAGCAAGTTTCCCATGTAATAGACTGGCTGATAGCTACCCTAGAAACATCTAAGAATTGTGCCACCTACGCTGTCAATTTCAAACTGTGAAATGTGTAATAAGTAGTTTGCCAAGTAAGGATTTCATCCGTAAAGAAAAGAGAAAACAGTCCACATTCATTACAATTGCCCAACCTATTGTTCACAAGCCAATGATACGACTGACATCTCAGTGACATCATTCCAAATACAATCACAGTTATGGGTATAATATTAATATGTCTTGCTATGATAAATGTTTAGTTTTTACCTGTACTGTCTAGGGGTGTAACATTACACCAAAATCCTGGTTTGGTACATACCTCAGTTTTGAAGTCACGATTCGGTACGTTTTTGGTACAGCGAGGTAAAAGAAGCAAATCATCATTCACTTCTTTTCTTTCTTTATTAAACAGCGGTTTACTGAACAAAGTATGACGGTCTTTCTTAAAAAACTCTCTGTCAATACTGCTGCAACCGACTAATAAAAAAGTTACATTTACTTAAAAGTACATCAATAAATATTCACTCAAGTAAAGTCAGATCCATTAAGGTGCACATTTAGAAAGTAGAGGCTTTTAGCTTCATGTTAGAAATGTGCGGCATAAATACTGTCTCAAAAAATACAAAGAACAACAAAATAAATATCCACTATGGTGCGGCATTAAAAAAATACCTGTACTGTACTAGTCATGGTGGAGGGTCTTCAAGTGCTGTTTTGTCTACAGTATGTTCACCATAACTATGCGTTCATGCGTAGTGGTGCGGCTTCATCCACCCCTTTCTGAATGTCGCTCGAAGGAAACACAAAAACACACAAAGGTGCCGCATTTGTTGCTTTCGTTCTGCACATATGCGTACCAAACCGAGACAGACCTGTACCGAAAATTTTCGGTACGAATACATGGACCGTCGTACTTCTAGTATTGTCTCATATAACAGGAACTTACAAAACCAAAAAATGATATATTCTTGAAGATGAGTCTAAATAACCTAATAATTAGAATACGGGACAGCTAAAAAATAAAATATACTATTGTATGCATAAATAAAAAAAAATCAATACTTGAACTGCCATACAAAATCAGAGGCACTGATTCCTTGTTATTCAGCACTGGAGCATAGCTTAAGAACAAATCCAGAATCTGCACTCAGAGTGAAGGTCAGCAGGACATTCATTTGACAAATAATTTCCAACCTCGAACCAACATGCTTCCCACTAATCCTTGGTTATTTTCACAGTCCTAGAAATACCTTTCATCATTAATTAGTAACCATTTTGAAAAACAGCGTACAGCCTGAATGTTATTTCAGCCAGCTGCAATACATAACACCACACCATTTGTTTGGAGGTTGGCCCTGTCCCTGACTTTACTTCCTGCCCATTGCCAGTTTATTTACTAATGTAATTCAGGTTCCAGGTTCAACGTGTCTCTGGCACCATTGCATTCCCAGCTCAAGGGCACAACGGTACTGTTTCACTCACAATACTAATCTACAGCTCTCAAAGTTCAAGCATTATTTACCAGCTATAAAAATACATCCATGCACTGTACAACACAAACTATTTAACATGTTATCTGTTATAGTAAGTTTGATAATACTCTCTGTTCCTCTCCTGGCTTCTCCAAGCCCCAGTTTTACAGCTCATTCTCTATACTTCTGTTCATATGAATGTATCTAAATCAACTTTAGATATTTCCCACTAGCCAAAATGTATGTTGTTCACCTTTTCAAAACCACGTGAACATTTCTCATTTTGACGAGTTCCGGTGTGATCTGAAGACAGAAGTTACTTTTCCCCTCTTCATTAAACTGTATCTGTGTTGTCTTCTGCACATTATTTTCATTATTCAATTAACAGACAGCAAAGCAAGCAGTAAGATAGTACTGGGTTATAGGACTTGGGTCTTCCTTATATGAAAGGGTAGAGTAATATTTGCTGAACCTGAGCTGCAGACAACCACCTTTGACTCTTGCTTGTGATTTTCCAGGAAGCAACCATAAAGGTGACATCCACCAAAGCTCCCATAATGTTTTGTGACATGGGGCAAACCGATAACACACATTTGAGCTCTTCCTAGTAATGCCATGACTTTGTGTATCCTGGCAGCTCCTGCAATTAGCCTTGTTCTTGGCTCTTTGTAAGCCATTTGTTTTTGAAAATGCCTTAAATAATAGCATCACCAATTCATGGACCATAATAATGTATAAATCAGGAAAGAGAATACAAAAGTATGTATGCTTAGTGCATGAACATCTCATGCACAGACATGCTTACAAGTATAAAAAATTTGCCCGTCCATCCATAACTTATTGTCAATGTACATTTTTGCAAGCAGGTTTGCAGGGATCTATATCCTGGAAGTGCATGATAATAGGAGTAAAGCCAGTACAATAATTCAGGGTCACAAATTTACTTGAACAGCATTATGGAGCGTAGGACAGGTGTCACAGCATAAATTGTGACTGGTCAGCTAAGACAGGTATATGATGCTGACTGAAGTAAAACTAAAACTAAAAACATCTAGTTGTGACAGACAGTGAGTGTGTATGTCTGTGCACTCAGTTATGTACTGAAATCTAAATAAAATTTAGCAAATGATGTCACAAAGGTCAGGTCTCCACCTGCACTCCAAGGATGTGTTTTAAAATGGCATAAAATTAATATATTGATATAGTTTTTGACAGGAATTATTTCATGAATGGTTAAAATGGTTCACGCATCAAGTGTCAAATATATTGAAATTCCAAAAGTAATCAGGGTTAAGAATCATTGGTAGGTGAAAGAGAAAACAGAAAGATGGCGGCACGCGCGGATGCGGTGGCTTCATGCTCCCCCAATTGGTGTTTTCTACAAACAAAGGCAAACATTTACTGTAGCCGCTTGAACTGTACAGATCAGTATTGTAACTTGGAAGCAATACCGCAGGAGATCACTGGGACTTACGCTGACTCCTACCCCTGGAGGGAGACGATGAAGGAGGCGCAGGCAGAGCAAGCAGAAGGCGGGCAAACGAGTGGGTTTGCTAGCTAGGCTAAAAGCTGCTCCGCGTAAAACCCCTCTTCCTAGTGCCCTTCTTGCAAACACTAGATCATTTGCCAACAAAATGAATGAGCTCTGACTGGATATTGTACACATACAACTACAGAACAATGGACTTCTGGCCTTCTCATTTTTTCAGAGATGTGGCTGAATCCCCGCATACCAGACACTGCAGTTGAGCTAGCAGGATGCACGCTACACTACGCCAACAGAACGCACGATTTACATACATATACTTCATCTGTATTATCATATATTAATTACTGCATGGAAAATGTAACAGTCAAGAAAAGTATCAGAGGGTAACCAAATGAGAAACCGTGGATGAATCAGGATCACATCTCAAATCAGGAGACATCTCAGCCTATAGAACCACCGGAGCGAATCTTCAGAGAGACCTCAGGTCAGTAAAACTAAAGTATAAACAGAGTACTGAGGACGACTTCGATCATAACTCGAACTCACAGCGGATGTTGCAAAGCATCCGTTCAATGACGGATTACAAAAGGAAGAGTGCTAGGCAATAACAATGCCAATCAAGCAAAGGAACTTAATGGCTTCTTTCCAAGATTCGACAAGGACAACTAACAACCTCCATTGAGCTTCAAACTGACAGGTGACTCTGAGCCTTTGGTCCTTCACACACATGAGGTGTGGCGGGAGAGCATTTTGACTAATTGCATGACAATGCGGTACACAGCTACACCAAAGCTGATCAAAAAGCCATGCAGCGAGCGGTAAAGACGGCACGGAACTGCTACCGCTTGACCATCTACACAAGCTGTGTGAAAAGGGCTAAATGAAGGACATCACGAAGGACATCACGAAGGACATCACGAAGGACATCACTCATCCTGGACATACTTTGTTTAAGCTCTTCCTATCAGGAAGGTGCTTTAGATCAATCCATACACATAGAAACGGACTAAAAAATAGCTTTTTCCCAACAGTCATAAACCTGCTGAACTCTGAATTCTTCAGTCTGAGATAATGTCTCACTGAATATGTGCAATAAGTTATGTTGATAATGTGCAACACACTTCTTGCTAATATGTGCAATAATAACCGCTGCCGCTGTGCACTGGGCATTCATAATCTGCTCTGGGTTTAATGTTTTTAAACAACACTGTCTATGGAAGGACCATTTAAACATATTTGTACGATTATATTATTTATATATTATTTATAGCTTCTATTTTGTATTCATTTTGTATTTATTAATGCACCTTTGGGGTTGTAATAAATGTAATTTTGTTGTGTTACACAATGACAATAAAGTGCTTGAATTGGTATAAAGAAAACACATTGGTTCTCTGAATTGCCATTCATTAATGCGGGAGCATGCTGCACTGATGCAATATGTCTGGACAGAATCACAAACACTTGCTATTGAATACAAAGATACAAAATACTGCTGGTTCCTTCTGACCTGTACTGGCAATAAGTAGATATTCCACACAAGACAAAATGAGACAAAAGGTCCTCAAAAACATAGATTTTGCTGGTGTTAATTATTCTTGCTTGTCTTTTATTAAATACCTGTTCATGGCAGTTTAACGATTAATATCTCAGTTGATTATGGTTAATCAGAGTTCAGGGAATTCAAGAGAATACTCAACACGAAATGGAAATTCATTAGCGACTTTAAAAATTTAAATGCCAAGACTTACAAAATCCTTGAATCTGTAGTAAAAAAATTATTGAGGCATGCCTCAATATAGCATCTGTCCCCTGGAAGCACCAGTACGACAGCTGACAAAACCCGTTCTGCTGCTTTGTCCATGGCACAGCAGGAAAATAAGATACTGTGAGGGTTAACTGCACTACAGGATTCAGTGTCAACACCCAGAACAACAATGGATGTGTTGATGGGCCGAATGGCCTCCTCTCGTTTGTAAATTTCTTATGTTCTTATGGTTCACATGCATTCACATAATATTCTTACCTCGTCCTGCTTTAGCTTTTTAGCGGTGTCGTTGCTGAAAGAAAAATGGAAATATCGGTTAATTATAAGGTATGCTCACTGGCCACTTCATTAGCAACACATATCTTATTCTGCTTAGGCACCCCCTTTGCTCTCAGAACGTGAATTCTTCATGGCATGGAGTCAACCATGTGCTGGACTCTCGTGATCCTGAGATTCTGTGTAGACATGATTAGATCATGAATTTGCTGCAGATTTGTCGGCTGCACTTTCATGCTGCAAATCTCCCGTCATTCGAAAGATGCTCTGTTGGACTTCTGGAGTTCTGGTGACCATGGAGGTCACTGAAGTTCGCTGAACTCTCAGTCATGGTCATAGATGCAGTTTGAGATGATATGTGTTTTGTGACATGGCGTGTTTTCCTGCTGGAAGTAGCCATTAAAAGAAGCGTAAATTGTGGTCATAAAGGGAGGCACTTGGTCAGCAACAATTGCCCAGCTCAGACAGGCTGTGGTATTTAAATGCTTGACTGGTATTGGGGGACCCAATGTGTGCCTAGACAGTATTCCCTACATCATTATACCATCACCGCCAGCCTAAATTGTTGACAAAAGGCAGGATGGGTCCATGGATTCATGCTGTTTATGCAAAATCCTGACCTCACCATCTGCATTAGACAGCACAAATCAAAATTCATCAGACCAAGTGACATTTTTCCAACATTCAGCTGTCTAGCTTCCATGACTCTGTGACACCGTAGCCTCATTTCCTGTCCTTTGCTGACAGGAGTAGACAGGAGTAGAGCCTGATGTGGCCTTCGGCTATTGTAACCCATCAACCTCAAGATTCGAAGATGTTGTGCATTGAATTCAGATATGGCTTTCTGCACACCATTACCGTGAACAGCCTTGCTGTCATTTGAACTAGTTTGGCCATTCCCCTCTGACCTCTCTCATCAACAAACTGGAATTCACTGGATGTTCTTCACACCACTCTGTGTAAACTCTAGAGACTGTTGTATGTGAGAATAATAAGCAGTTTCTGAAATAGTCAAACCACCCCATATGCACACACACACACACACACACACACACACAGTCGTGTAATCATATCTTTTTAAGCACCACTCATTCATTTCTATGGGAAAAATGCTAATGCTAACTATGACAACCGTAACCCCTACCCAGCCCTAACCATAACCATAGGTAACCAAACAAAATACAAGACTTTTTGCATTTTTAGTTTTTTCATTGCAGTCACTGATTTTTTTTCCCATATGGGGATCAGAAAACTTGACGTAATCTTGCCCATGTCAGTTACTTCGGTTTATTTTTTTTAAATTCTGTTAATACTTTAAAAATTGTTAATACTTTCCCCTATGTTTGTTCATGGACTTTCCCCTTAAAAACATACTACTGTGTGTGTTGTCACGTGACTCCGCCCTGTCCAGTCTGCGACATGGAAACAACATGGAGGAGAAGTCAAACCCTGAGTCGAGTGAGCAACTCCAACAGCTTGTACCACGGAAAAATGCCATGCCCATCGTATGGGGGCTTTGTGGCTTTAGTGAAGACGACTCCAAACAAAAAGAGGTGACATGTAAACACTGCGGAAAAACAGTTTCAGCGACCAAAGGTGACACCACCAATCGGTTTCAGCACTAGCAATATTTAAAATACAGTGGAAATCGCTTGTAGTGATCATGGTTTAGTGATCACCGCTTATGTGGATCAAAAGTTTGGGACAGAATCATTCCTGTACAAATATTTCACTTATAGCAATCAAGCAGTCTGCTTACAGTGTTTATTTTGAGTCTTTTTATACATAACAACATGGAAAAAGAATTGAAATTACGGTAATTCTTCTTTTAACGTTACTTGCTTATTTTGTCTTGCAGTAACCCGTCTGTTTCAGGCTAGCTATATAAGGGTAATGCTGCATGCAGAGAAAACATGACGGGAAAAGGAAAGTCATTTTCTCTCAATTACAAATATAGACTAAAAGTTTATCATAAACTGCCATAAACGAGCCAGCAAGATAAAGTAACGAAACTACAATAAGCTATATTTTATGTACAGTACTGTACTGTATTATAGCGTATTTGAATTATATACAGTTCAGTAATTTAATTTGCACAGTATTGTAATTTGAAAAGCATTTGAAACGGCTGTATTGTATTTTGAAAGTCAATAAAATTCAGTAAATAGTGACACTTTTTATTACCTTATATTTGTGTAATAAATATACAAATGTCAATTAGATGGTAGTCTGCCTGAGACATAAAGAAAAAGAAAAGATTATTTATAATGATCATCCGCTTATAGTGATCAATCTCACCCAGACAGACGTGATCACTATAAACGGTTTATTTTGTTAGCAAGAAATGCAAACTATTCATTTTCTACTTTTTTAGGGAACTTGCTCTATACATTAAAACAAAAATGGGACCTTTTTCATAAGACGTTTTCATTCCAAGCGATTTGTGCTTTGATTTCAGTTGTTCGAAATATTCAATAAATAACCATCAATAATTCATCTGTGTGTGGATCTTTCAATTATTTTAAAATCATAAAGATATACAGTTTTTCATTAGAAAAATATCCCAGCTTTAATAGTTGAACATATTTACAGCACAAACCTTGTCAAAGAAGTACGAGGGCAAAAAAACAAAATAATCGTTAATTAATCGTAATCGAGGTAAAATGTTCAATTAATCGTGAGGTTGGTTTGAGGTTATATCGCCCAGGCCTATGGCCAACACGTTCATGGACCAGCCAGCAGAAACGCCAGCTCCATCACTTTCTGTAGTGACGCCATCTCCTTATTCAGTTTGAGTTCTAAATTGCTGTTTGGCCTTCTTACCCAGAGATTGGAAAATGTCATTCCTAATTTAGTTCATGCTGACCAGACAAGATTTGTTAAACAGACAAGGAACTGACGACATACACTGACCACTCAACTGAATCCATTTAACTTGTAGAGGGAACAACTGCTACTATTTATTTCAATGAATACAAAAAAAGGCATTTTAGAGCCCTTTTTAACAAATAACACTGTATGCACATTTAGAGGCATACAAAATGTTTAATGATCAAAACGTTAAATTCCCAGAAAAACATATTCTGCATGATGTACTCCAATTTCATAATTTTTTTAAAATCATGCTTTGTAATCCTCTTTAGCCTATGTGTCACCAATGTTTTCATCTTTGACTTATCTAATTATCCTTTTGGCCAACAAACAGGATATTCAGAGGGGTCCATTTTTCTCCTCACCATCCAATGGTACCCTCATCAATATGTCAGGGATGCACCGATACCGATACCGGCATCGGGTATCGGGCCGATACTGTGCTCATATGCTCATGCTCGTACTCGTAATAATAATTGTCCAACACCAAGAACTGATACCACTTAATTGCAACATTACATTAAAACTCAAAACCATGGCATTTTTTCTATTTTTGCTACCCTATCAGATTTTGGCATGCAGCGAGAGATTTGTCAACCAGAAACATTTGGGAAGGATAAATGCAGAGAACACTGGTACTGGTAAATTGGCGAGAATATGCAAAGGATGTCAGCAGTTTGGACTTATTATAAGATAAGGGACAATGACAGAAGTTAAGCAGACTGCAAGTTCTATTCTTCTAAAGTGTCAAGAGGAGGAAGGGACAGCATGTCATTTAACTCAAGCAATTTGATCAAATATCTAAGGAGGCACTGTAGTGCAGAGTACACAGAGATTGCTAATGCAGCAGAGAAAGACCGCAGCAACAAACTTTAGCACAAATTCTGGAGAAGCGAGAGAAAATGAAACTAAATAACTACTGCTTCAGGTTCAGTCACCAATATAAGTACACCTGGGTGTAAACTTTCTTTTCTATAACAAAAAACGAACGGTACCAAGCGGACCCACCACGGTTCTTGAAGCCTGTGTCGCCACGGCGTGTAGTTACATTTCTGGGGAGGTGCACGTCAGGCTATGCTGTAGGGTCCATGGCTACGTCCTACTTACAGCCGTGTTTTGACACAGACGTATAAATCAGCCTTTACAGTCAAGGTTTTGTTGCTCTCTAAAGATCTTTCAAGCAGAGAATTGAGAATCCTGATATAAGTTGAAAACTCAGGTTTCAAATAAGATAAATACAAACACACACACACACACACACACACATATAATGTAATATATAATGATAAATGTAACACATGCATATATATGTGTGTGTGTGTGTGTGTGTGTACACATGCATGTGTCAGATTTTGTTTCACAAAGTTAGGAAGGCTTTGTTTAAGGTTTAAGTTAAGCCTGATGTTGCCTAACACATAAAAGAATGATTACAGTCACACAGTGAGGCAAAAGCCTACAGCTTCTTAATTAAACACTGGTATCAGATCAGTACTCTGTATTGGTGGATAAGTTCAGGTATCGGTACTGAGACAGAAAAAGTGGGATTGGTGCATCCCTAGGTCCAGGCATATAGAGAATGCAGGGAGGAAGGGAGAGAGAGAAGAAAATTAGACATCTACCATACCTAAATGAATGTCTGCACCAAAGACACTCCCTGCCTGAGGCAACAAGTAATGCGCTAACTCAAGTACTACCCAACACTTTGTTCTGTTCCATTAAAATATAAATGTACAGCACCAGATACAATATACAGATACAGTTTTCAAATAAAATAAGATAAAATAAAATAGAATTAAATTGTATTAATTAATTAAAAATTAGGGGTAGTTTTACTTTAGATTAGCTTTAAAACTTTTAAAACATTTGCACCAAGGCTCCCCAAAGACCCACTGACTTTCATTCTGGTTTATTTTCATGGACACCAATAAAAGACAAGAAGGCTTATCCATAAGACTGTGGATTCCCTCACACTCCCTATACTGTAGCTTTCGGTAGTGCTAACAGAGAAAAACTCAACTAACAGAGAAAAATATGGCTTTCAGTACAATGGAGACATAACTGTATCTCAATCGCAACCAGCATATTACGGTCATGGTTAAAAATCTGGGGCAGGCCGTTATCTTTTTTATGTTTTGTACACAGTTATTTCCCTTTTCATTGAAAATCGGAACAATTCTATACTAGCAAGCGCACGACTTTTAACTTTTTGTCTGTAACCAGAGCAGACCCCATTACAAAGCACTTGGCAGTTCCTTATGACCCAGCTATTTCGCCTCCCACATTCTGCCACCATTAGGTGTAGCTAATTATAGCAACTCACTTAATGAACCTCCCACAGAGAAAGTGGCACGCTCATTATCTGGGGCCTTAACATTCCTTACAGACGCTGTGGTCCCTGACATCGCACATTAATGCACTGTTGATGCCAACAATCCCTCCCCAACGGAGCAGTATGCGATTGGCCAGCCAGTGGCTCAGACAGGCATTTCGCTTCGGTCGCATTCTGTGAAGGTTGAATAGATAACAACTGTGTTGACCTCCGATGGGGACTCAAGGCAGCAGAGAGATCATTCATTATTCATCATCTCAATTCCCTTGCCCTGATATCAATAGGGAACTGATATAAATACTGACGTGAGGTAAGAAATAAAGTAAAGTTTAGTTTGGTTATTTGCACGTGTTCCTTCTCATTAGCAAAGTTTTTATTCAAGCCCCTCATAAGATCTGGGAAGGAAGGGAGACATGACAGAGTGAAGACAGCTGCTCAGCATAACATGCAAAGGGAGAAGGAGGTATTAATGACCCGCGGGGGGGGGGGGGGCGGCGCGCCCGGGGGGGGGGGGGGGGGGGGGGGGGGGGGGGGGGGGGGGGGGGGGGGCGGGGGGGGGGGCGGGGGGGGGGGGGGGGG
>JAODLD010000008.1:2957862-2982007 GCA_026781065.1 Mormyrops boulengeri | reverse complement strand
GGAGGTATTAATGACACCCCCCCCCCCCCACCCAATCAATAGGGTTGATTTCAATATAGGCAGACCCAGAAGAAGGTCTGAGACCCAATTATTACTCAGGTCTAGATGGATCTCTTCTCCAAGCAATTATGAAATGACATATCGGACAGTTTTGGCCCTGTCCCATAGCCACAGTGAACACATCAGCTGGTGGTAGGGGAAATCCTGCTTATAGCCTGAGGTGACAGTTGACTCAGGAAGCAGAGAAAATATGGGATGGCAGTAGTAGGAAACTTAACAAGCACCTAGGAAATTGAAGGCAAAAAATACCCCCAGAGTCAGGAAACGCCAACAGTGACTCAACAGAAGATGACACTGCTAAATCTACACTAACGGAATGAAAGAGGACACTGGACTACAGATCACTAAGGACTGGATGAAAAAAAATGACCAATTAATAGCAACTCCAGGGTAGTGCCCCAGGCGGAGGAAGACCAGCAACAACCAAAGGGCTGTAAGTCCATCAAAAGTGAATATAACACTGGAGAGGGAAACCAAGTAGGTTAAGCGAACGAAATCCAGAACAAAGAAGAAAGAACGGGTTCAGAACCAAGAGGAATGTTCGGATGTATAGTTAAGTCTGACAGGTGCCATCCAGAAAAAAAGTTAAAGATCGACTTAATTCAGAGACATCACCAGGGCATGTGATAGCTAGAGGTTTGGAGTAACACATCATGAAGTCAGTAAGCAATTAAATGCCTGGACAGAATAAGGTGGCATCAGAGTGCATAATGAATAACAAAAGTACACAGCCGGGGTGATGTTCTCAACCAATTACAGACGGACATTAAAGGATTTCCACAACTTGTGTACACAGAGCTGCATACCTTCAGAAGTTCTGCTAAATAAAGTACAAAGCCTGGACTAACCTTTATAATGAGTTCCTACACAAACTATACCCATAAACAAGAAAAAAGGCATATTAACTGCAAGACCTAGAACACAAAAGCCAGGTGTTTGTTATTTTAGATATCCCACTTATCAATCTAGAAATGTCAACTGTGGGTATGAATACTTAACACATACAAAATAAATCAGTCAATCAATGAAAATAAGTCAAAATCTGAGGGAGCATTAGACAAATGATCCCCTGACTACACACAAATCAGTTATTCTACCAAAATTCTATTCAGAAATTTTAATTTTGGATAGAATTCTACAGTAACACTACTTGAGGGGGCACAATAAACAAACAAATCAGTATTTCACTTGTGTTATTCATTCCTTGTCCCTTCAGTAGTTCCTTAGTAGTTCTTTCAGTAGTTCACAACGATTTACAGATAGAGTAACAAATTTAGTAATTGCTTGAGATAAAAGATGTGTCATGAATCATTAATGATGAACTAAGATGAGATCAGTACGTATCTAAGACTTAGTTTGTGGTTAATTAATACAAAAGTTATAGCCCAATACTACATTACTTGTACCCGGTCAAGTAAAGTGTTACTTGATGATCCTACTATTCAATACAGCTTAGAGCACCGATATGGGGGCCGGACAGACAACTATTGACGTCAACATACCTATTCAGACTGCGCCACTCTTAGCCCATTTTCAGCACAGGCCTCACCTGCAGCAGTTTCTTCACAGCTCTCTTTGATCTTCCTGCGGCACACAACAGCCAGAGCAATGAGCAGGCCCAGAAGGCAGATGGCCAGGCCCACTGTCACCCAAAGGGCCACCGCCGGGAAAGCCGTGTTCTGGCCTGTGGAGGTGTAGGGAAAGACCAAGGATTACGTTCACATCAATAACCTTTAACCTTATAATCACACTGTCCGCTTTAGTATATAAACATTCATGTATCTACAAACACCTGTACTTTGTCAGTTGTAGGACCTGCAATAGGGATGATGTGTCATACAGCTGTCTGGATAGCCTTTAGGGTTTTTAGAGAATTAAATCTCAATAACAAAAGCTCATAAAACGAGAACTGCTTAGCCAGCTATATTTCAAAGCAACATTACCCTTTGCTGCAGAACCTATGGCTGAGAGAATTCTGCAGAAGGTGGAGTCGGATAAAATGAAAACAGCAATAGACAAACCACACGTTCACATGTAAAAACTAAATCATACTAATAATGCGATAATGGGATTATAGAAGTTGCCTTGTCTTTGCTTTTTAAAATCTTAATGCCATTTATCTTTAAAGAATATGCAATGCATTTGAACTCATTATATGCGGGATTGAATCAACCATAACTTTATGAGAGAGAATCAGCGATGACCTTATGAAAAATGGGACGGGCTCATAGTGCCGACTTCTAGCCCAGTTTAACGACCATTTGTGAACTCGCACAAGAAAAACATTACACAAGCAGACTGATTTGCATGGAACTATGGCAAATAATTCCAAACATCCCCAGATCCAATTTACACCCAGTATTCTGTATTGCATTTACCCCAATGATCATGAGTACCGGTACATTAGATTGCGGTTGCTGAATGTAGAAAAGTCACGCTGTCTGTCATGCTCCTCAGCTTTAACCTTTACAAAGGTCCAAAGTGCTCTCTGACACATTTCATAATCAACATTTGCAGTTCCTGCCCCCCCACACTGGTCTTAATATAGAAAGTCATCTATTGCATTTTCAACCCAATTTTCATCACAGCATGCATAAATGAATGTGAAAGCTCCTGGTCAAATTCTGGGAAGGACGATGCAGATGAGCCTTTCTGTAGGCCATCTTGTTTATGCGCAGAGGTTTGTCCAGTGTGTGGTTCAGTGGGCTAAGTTTCTGTGCCCATGATCAGAAAGTCACTGGTTTGAGCCCAGCCTCCACATTATAGCCACATGTTCATAGGCCCTTGAGCAAGGTCCTTAACCCCCAGCTCCCTGGGCGCCACAAAGTGGCTGACCTTTTGCTGTGACCCCCATGCTTGCTATCAGCTGCATATGTGCATGTCGTGGAGAGTAATATGGGGTAAACTGGGATTAATGAAGTATCACTATTCTATTCAGTTTGAGAAAAAAATGTACATTACAAAGGTAAACACAATATAAGTGAAAAGAAGAACATATACTACGGGAACAGCTTGGGGATGTGGCCCCTTCCTGTTCCAACATGACTGTGCTCCAGTGCACAAAGCAAGGTCCATAAGGACATGGATGAGTGAGTCTGGTATGGAGGAACTTGACTGGCCTGCACAGAGCCCTGACCTCAACATGACAGAACACCTTTGGGGTGAATTAGAGCGGAGACTGTGAGCCAGGCCTTCTCGTCCAACATCAGTGCCTGACCTCTCAAATGCTCTCCTGGAAAAATGGTTAAAAATTCCCATAAATACACTCCTAAACCTTGTGGACAGCCTTCCCAGAAGAGTTGAAGCTGTTATAGCTGCAAAGTGTAGGCCAACTCCATATTAAAGCCTATGTATTAAGAATGGGATGTCATTAAAGTTCATGTGTGTGTAAAGGCAGGCGTCCCAATACTCTTGGCAATATAGTGCATAATTATGTGGGGCATTCTGGGAAGGAGAGAGGACCACTTTTCTCTCTGCTCTCATGGGTCAGGGTGATACAGACAAATACCAGCACCAGCCATCAAATTCACACTCATGTCCGCAGGCCTTTGTAGATTCTTTGCTGTCGTTTGATTCTGTGATTTTTAAATTGTTTTTGTCCTCAGAACTGGTGTGCAACCATTGATTTCCACCATCTTCCTCCTCTGTTTTGGAACCCCCCCCATTTCCTTCCTTACATAGGCTTAAAGCAGTGGGGATGAATCCCAGTAGCCTTTACTCCATCATGCTGTGACCTCTTCACAGGAGGGGGCAGGAGATCATTAATGAAAGTCCATTAGAATGTGAACAGTAACGAATCATAATAAACAAAACATCCTTAACTTAGCTCAATATTTTTGTTTACTATATGCATTTTTAAAAACCTCTTAATCAATAATCAGTCGGTGTTGCAATTATCCTAAATGCATCCCAGGAATCACAGGGAATTTATCAGGGTATATTAGTCCATTACAGATCACAGGGCAATGCGACACACAAACAAGCGAAGGGAAATTTTGGCATCAACAATTCAAATAAACAATGAGTCTTTGCAGTGTGAGAGGAAAACAAATTACCCAGAGTAGTCCAAGACAAACAGAACTGGCCAAAAAAAGCCAGAGGCAAGTTCAAACCTGCAACCCAGGTAGGTTTGAGATGTCAGTGGAACCACCGTGTCGGCCAGTGAAGCCTGTAACTTATCAGAAAGAGAATGGAGAAAAGATTCATATGCAGAAATGTTCCCTTGTAATGACGGAGTCAGCTAAGCAGCAAACAAAGGCCTTATTAACTGTGCCTATGAGATTACATTAATGGCAACATGATGAAAAATATTAAGCATTTGGAAATTATTGCCAAGGCAATATTATATTACGACATCATATACTGGTTCAGGGATATAACAAGCTCAAGTGATTCTCAGAGCTGATCATCAGCATACTGTCTCTAACGGCTGCTTGTCTGGAAAACACCCATTGTGAACAACTTATCAGTCACCGAGGCAGAGCAGGTATTCTCCATAAGTCAGCGCAGTGTTCACTTGGCTCTTCATGGTCCTGGTGCTCCACCTACCCTTCAATGCATGCGGGACTAATTGCAATACCCAAAAAGTACACACTGTCCCACGTATCGAACACTCGAGCAGTGAATAAAACTGCAGAAACTCACAGACAAGGCAGGAAGTGTACAACCTACAGGAGTAAGGAGGGACAAGCCATTGCCATTAATCTTAATCAAAAACCCCTCCCTGACATCTGCCTGGTACGTGTGCTTATGCACCGTTAGCAATTCCAACAGCTGGTTAGGAAGTAGCAGCCCAGCACTTAATCCTGCATCATATCCAAATGCTGCATTCTGACATTTGCCAGATTAAATAAACCTCATTATTAGTTTCCTCAGAACACCAGCTGGTAGATCTCAGAGGATATTCAAATTATAAAATAACAATAATACTGTAAAGCTGCAAGGCAGAATTGTCCTGGGATGCAAATCCTTGGGACAGGGAGCTATATAAAACAAAACTCAAATCAAGATCAGCAATTATTATTTTTTGGAAGGAATTTGGTGTAAATAGATTAATTCCGATTCCCTTCAGATCGACCCCATTTTATCGTAGATGAAAAAGCGATCACGTGTCAGTATGCCAAGTTTGTCGTTTTCGATTTGCATCAGCATTTTAAAAACTAATTTACAAAAATTGTCCACACTCATTATATATAGTGCACAGAACAGCAGTCCTGAATGAAAAGTTATGAAAAATAAAGTCAGCTGAGCCCTATAATCTCGTGCAAGAAAATAGCCCCCCTCATCAAATGAAGACACACTGGTGTACAAACAGTGCTTGAGGAGACAGATTTCAGATTTTATATGAGGAAACTTTTCGCTCATTGGAGATAACAACAAAAGCCACAATTTAGAGAGAGAAACAATTACAGCATAATGTGAAGCTTATCAAATTTAGAGTTGGCATAAGGCTTTTCAAGACTCAAAAATAATCCTGTTCTATTCATTTCATTAGCTTTAATATTTTCAAAAATGCTGTCAGTTTAAAAGATGTGAAATGCAAACAGACTACAGGAAACAATCCTTCAGCTAAATGCCTCCAACAGGCAGAAGTCTCTCCTCAGTTTGCATAGCAGTCACACACTCTGGCAATATTTAAATCTAGACTATCTTCAGGTTTTCATGTCTGATCACGAGTGATTCAGGTTGTCCCAGCTGACAGCATAAAACTATCTCCGTAACCTCAGTTTAATCTACGGGTGGCCAATCTTATCTGCAAAGGGCCAGAGTGTATGTAGGTTTTTGGGATAACCTTTAGGTCAGCTGTTCAAACCCAGATGTGAGGACTCTTCAGCCAATCAGTCCTCTAATCAGTAATCTGATTAGGGAGTTGCAGCGAAAACCCACGCATACAGCGGCCCTTTCTCCATGAGATTACCCGCCCTTGGTTTAATCAACAGAATATGGTCATGTGTTGCCATTGCTTGCTTCACATTTTCAGGACAAAAAAGGTTTTGATTTCATAGCTAGTGCAGATAGTCAGAAAAATGTAGAACTATATTTTGCAGGCTGTGTGCAGCTCAGCAGGTTAGGGATCGGTGTCCGCAATGTCATAGGTTCAAATCCCTTTGGCTGGCAGAGTAATCATATCACCACTGGGCCCTTAAGCAAAGCCAGTAGCCCTAACTGCTCCAAGAGTGCAGAATGCTGATTCAGCTTCTCTGAACCCAAATAACTAGATCCCACATGTATACACATGCATGTCTGCCTCCCTTGGAAAGTGAGAAGGGCAGAGGTGGATAGTTCAGGTCCAGAAAGTAGTAAAAATCTAGACAAGATTTGCGTCACTCAACCAGTTCAGCATAATTGCAGTCACAGAGTACTGAACTGGTTGGTTGAAACAAAATCTAGGTCTAAATTTACACTTTCGGTGACCTGTACTACGAAGCGGGGTTACTGGCTTATCAGGGTAACTTGTCAGATTTAAGGTACCACAGCCTAAATGGACTTCATATTCGTTCACTTACATTTTGCCCAGACTACCTTAAATCCGACAAGTTACCCCGATAAGCCAGTGACCCCGCTTTGTAGTACAGGCCACAGGACCTGAACTATCCAAGGGTGGTCTCCGAATGATCATATTTCAGGGATCAAGAGTCACATTGTTGTCTCCATAGACACTGGCTGTTATCATTAACAACAAAATCGAATAGTCTTTGCTGTTTTTCAGACAATTTAGTCATAATGGCCAGATGGTTACTGTGCATTAAAGAGCAATCGAGAAAGGTCGTCACGCTGTCAGCGGAGAACTTGAGGGAACTTCCTCGAAGATTGCATCGATCCAGCCATGTCTCCTGTGTTGCTGTACACCATTAAAACATTCATGACTGCCACTTCTTTAGATAGTCATGATGGACCCACATACAGTACACTTGCTTAAACTTAGCCCTGTGGGTTGTTTGAGCAGTGGATTAATGTATTAGTTGCATCTGGACCTCCCGTTACTAAATGGCAACATCCGCATTTAAAGGGACAAAATACAGCAAGCAGAATTTAAAAGGCACTCAAACAGCAATGAAGTAAATATATTTAAATGAATTAGTTTCCATGTGTCTTGTGTATAAACACATATTATACGCATGATGTCTCCTGGGAGAAGGTCCCTGTTTGAATTTTGGTTTCCTTCATTTATTTTCCAAGCTACAGTATCAGGACAAAGACCAGTTCTTCCTGAGGTGTGAAATTCTTCAGAGGCTTCTAATTGAAAATACATTGAAGGGTGAGATAATACTCTTTTGTGTATGGACTGAAATGGATTTTAATGCATCAACAGCAAAAACAACAGTCATTTCAAAAGGATATAAACATCCTTTGTGGAACAATCATTTTTAAGCTTATCTTCCACTGAGAGAAAATGTATTTACATAACCTTTGAAGATCTATCCATCTGTCCTTCCCTGCTGACCACAACTAACACGCCCACTAGGTGTCCCTCAAAATGAAAAGTGTGCCATATCTGTGTTTCTACTCCCGTGATGTTCAGTACTGGAAAAAAACATTAAAACCCCGATATACCAAAGCCATTGTTACGGCATAAGTCTGTGATTTTAGGCTGAGGAGCAAATGTTTCAGCTGTCACAAATTGTGTGTTTTACACACAAAGACATCCTGTAGATGTTCTTCTTCGATGTCACCTTTGAAGTAACTGTGGAATCATTTTATTCTACTGGGTGACCCCAGTGACCAGGTGAAAAACAGTAAAGACTCTCTTTAACAACCTCAAAAGACAGCTGTACAGGTGGAAAAGACAATAATGTAAGTCCACATGGCCTCATAAAAAATAAAAAAAAACTTTCAAAGGGCTTGGTGTAATGCTTACTGTACCACATTATCAGTGTCCATCCTTTCATATAATGAAAGCTCTTAAAGTCATGGCTCTGCTGTGGACACTAATTAATACTCGGCTCAGCCGGGGAGGCCGGCTGGCTACCGCATCATGGCCGCCGGCTTCATTTAGCCTGCTGCCTGCCGCCTCCAAAGCTCTTGCTAATTGCATTTAAACTAGGCCTGGGGACAAGCTGCGCAGGGAACACAGTGTGCTGTGTGGGTTTGTTTTTAGCTGCCTCTGCTCTTCTCGACTCCCTAGTAAGACTGGCCATTATATGCAGGTACCAATTTAGACACGCAGGTCAGGCACAAGCAGTGAAACGCATATTAATAAAGCAATGGCAGACGGCAAGGAGAGGACAGAAGAACCGGGGGACAAGTGATATTCTGCGACGGGGAGTCAACCTACCACTGTCTGCTCCCACGCAACACTTTTGGTGGAATGTCAGGTAAGCGTTTTCAGCTTGTTGGACGTGCAGCTATATGAGCTGTCTGTGCATGTGCAAGAGTCGGAGCGTGATACTTTATTGCCTATTTCCCCTTGTTTTCCATGAGACACTTACAGGTGTGAGTAAGTTTGAGAAGGTGGGGTGTCACAGCACAGAGCCAAACCCATGGAGCTTGGGGGTTAAGGGACCTCATGGTAGCACTGGTCTGCCAGTCCCAGGACTCCAGCTGGTGTCCTTCCAGTCCTGAGCACAAGGTCCAACCCGGTGAGCCACACACCGGCCCCCAAAGTCTATACTCGCCTGACCACTCCACAAAAGTCACACATGCACACACATATGCACACATAATGTGGTAAATACAAACACACACACATTTGAATTGAAATCTTTGTGGTGACTGTCCATTCATCTC
The DNA here is from genome assembly GCA_026781065.1 of Mormyrops boulengeri. Taxonomy (NCBI): domain Eukaryota; kingdom Metazoa; phylum Chordata; class Actinopteri; order Osteoglossiformes; family Mormyridae; genus Mormyrops; species Mormyrops boulengeri. Next base: position 2,973,220 of record JAODLD010000008.1, on the reverse strand, counting down.
TGTGGGCATAACTCTAATCCCAGCTATGACAACTTTAACCCTACCCAGCCCTAACCATAAGTAACCAAACAAAATACAAAACATTTTTAGTTTTTTCATTGCATTCACAGATTTTTATCAAACTGAGTTAACCCTTGTGGGGACAAAAATAAATCTCCAAAATCTCAAAATAACAGGTGTTTATCACACTGTGAAGACATTCGGTCCCCACAATGTAATATGTACATACCCCCCCCCCCCACACACACACACACACACATACAGAAACAGCACAAACAAATGATAACAACAACACACACACTGTAATCAACAGAAAGATAAGACCTTACCAACAGAAGCTTAAACCATTTTGAAAAGGTCCACATAAAATTCCCAAAAAAACTTCATTCACAATCTTGGTCATTCATTTTTTTCCTTTTAAGTGTGAAATGGGCCTCGTCAAACAAGATCCATTCCAGTGCCATAGTTACATACTACCACAATTATTACATCAAGCATATAGAAGGGCGACATTTTAATGAATGTCATTGCATTTTCCCACGAGTGGTGAGCCTAGAATTCGAGATGTCTCTAAACAGTTCTCAGGACTGAGCACATTTGCTGGGGATGCCGTATACTGCATGCCCTTGGCAACGTCAGGTACAGACTCCACCTGGGTCAACTTTAATCACAGAATTGTGAAGCATACAGCAGCTGTCACAACAAATGCAAATTCTAAAAATCTCTCTTGTCTTTTGTCCTACTCAGGCATAAAACTGTCTGTAAGAGAAACAAAGCAGACTGCAAAATGCTATCAGTGAGCTCCCAAAACAGATCTCTGATCACCACAACTACCCCCCACCAATTTGTTCATTTATACTCCTCTTTTTACATTTGTAAAGATCAAGCAAGCTTATCTTTTCAAGAAACACTGCTTGTAACATAATAATAATAAACTTTGATATTATGGTATGTAAAATATTGTACATATAAAAGAAACTAACTCATTATTGTCACACCCTGCCTACTATGTCTGCCTGATCCTTCTGCTTCCTCCCTGGTGTGGCCCTAAACAAGCCATACCTGGTGCTCCTTAGTCTCCCTTCTCATTCCTGCCTTCATGTTAATCACTCCCAGCTATCTCCTGCCTGCTCCCCGTTAGTCTTATATTTAAGTACTTCCCAGAGCTGGGCTCCCCAGACCAGTCATTAACGTCGTAACCCTGTGTTGTCTATGCCCTGCCTTTATCCGCTTTCCCAGTTAGGATCCAGTTTTGCGCTGTACCATTAGTATAAGAGTATTCTACTGCCCACTGCTGGTTGCAGTTGATACCAGAAAGCAACACACAAAAACGCAAATTCATCAGTTAAGCAAAAAATATCTATCTGGCATATTCTACTACACAAAACAAAAACGATGAAATGAGAGTGGCCAAATTTCAGTGGAATTCTCCTTTAAAGCACTGTGCAAATTCTGCTGATGGTGGAGCAAAGTACCATATAAACAGAAGAACATCTCCCACTCCCAGCAACCACGCCCACGCTCCACCCCACAGACACTAGACAAGACAGGAACGTCTCCAACCACCATGCATCCATAGCTTAAGCAGCTCCACAGGGAGGCATTAAGTTGAACATTTGAAACCATTAAGCTACAAGCTCCACACAATCAAATAGATTGCGAATAGTTTCCAAAGCTTCATTACCTGAAGGTCCAACACTTGTACTGCATGTGAATCATACTTGGGAACTAAAGCTGGACTCTTTCTGCCTTTGAATATTTAGCACCTGGTTGGCCAGACCCACCTGTGATGGTGACAGAGGCATGTCCTTCCTCCCCCAGCAGCGGGTTGTGTAGCCTGCAGCTGTAGGTGCTGTTGGGCTCCAGCACCACCCTCAGGACACTGCGCACATTGAACAAGCCCTCTTCGCTAGCCACCTGGGATGTGGTCACGTTGTCCGTCATGTTGCGCCCCATCCCATCCTGCCACTGCACCTGGGCCTGGGGAAAGCCCCCATATGCCACACAGGCAAGGGACACCTCGTCTCCAGGCCGCAGGTTCAAATCCGGGGCAAGCGTCACCTGGGGCTTGGTGTATGGGGCTAACCAAAGGACGACAGAGAAGGGGTAAGGCAGAACATAGATTCTGAATGTCATTCCCGATTGATTTTTAACAGTCCTCAGCATTTACTCTGAAGTAATATAAAGTTCTCAGCAATAACTTTAATAGCTTTACCTAACACGCTTAACAGGCGCCAGCCACAATTTTATACCCATGAAGAACAGTTTTAAAGACAGACACAAATCCTGTATGCCAGGCTATTTGGATACATCTCATAATCCCCCCTCCCCCTTTCAAAGTAGTCAGTAAGAATGTAATACACGAGCCAATCACATTGCAGCTAATGGCATCAGTGGGTGGACCAAGTCACAAAGCAGTAGAGGTCTTCTTGGATTTGTAAGGTAAATGGCAAAGGTCACATCAACATAAATAACAACATAAAACTATAATTGTCTTAAAAGACTCCAACAAACCGTAGTTGCACATAATAATTTCTCAAATTTACTTTGGCTTCACCATTTACTCTAAAATAACTGGTCAGGAAAAAAAATCAGCTGTACAAACTTGAAAAACACAACCCACATAATATTGAGCAGGACAGAGCCTGCAATGAGTGTTTACAGACTTTGGACCTTATAGATAACTTCATGGTGTGCTTAGGGTTACGTAGTAAGTATCATCATGTGAACATGGAAACAGATGAAGTGCTGTGAGAGATGACCTGACTTTTGACTTGTATTGTATGTGCTTGTCCACATATTTTTTGTACCTGTGTAGGACTGGTAAGGTTTTGGGGCAGGGTGAATTTTCAGTTTAATTCTACAGTATCTGTTGATAAACCAAAGATAATAATTCTGGGAATAAGAAATTGAGGCCTATTTTAGCATCCGGAGATCAATGAAGCCCCATTTTAGAGTAACAGCAATGACGGATCTCTCAGAGTGTCCTACCTAAAACTCCCAACTCACCTGCAACCTGCAGCACCAAGGCGCCACTGCCAAACGTCCCCAAGCTCACGAAGCAGGAGAAGACGCCGTCGTCAGCAATCCGCACGTTACGCAGGAGCAGAGAGGCGTTTCCAGAGCCCAGCTGGGCTGGGAATAGGCCGGTGCGGTTTGCGAAGGCATCGGCCTGCTCTGTCAGCTGGTCACGGCCGGCCGAGAAGCTGTGGACGCTGCGCTTGGTGTCCGCCAGCTCCCAGTAGACGCTCAGCTCCGACAAGTTGACGGGACTGGAGGCGTTGAAGGTGCAGTGGAGAGTGACATCCTGACCATAGAGCGCCACCACTGGCACCTCTGGGACATGTACATCAAGGGCAGCTGATGAAAAGAAAGGTTGCTAAACATATGGGATATGGACAGAATAATAGAAACTCTTAAAATATATTAATATCAATGATCCAATAACAGCTTCTTCCTTCAAGCCAGTGCCCAAATAAACAAGGTCCCACACTTAATACTCACTGTACTCTTAAGCTTATTTGCAAATTCCCCAAACTGTTTGTACCCCTCGTCTTTTCATCTCACCCTCATTTACATGCTTACATGATTATTTGTTTATAGCACATCATCTTATTCTCTGTCTCTAGCTGTATTTTCTTTTCATTTATTGTTTTGTATATCTGTGTATTTTTTGTCTTGAACGATATGTTTAAATTGTATATCCGTGCAACCAGAAAAACAAATTTGTTCTACTTTTTTGTATAAAAAATGGATTCTAATTCTGATGAGCAAGACTCTTTGCCTTCTGATCTGTCCAGATCTATACAAAAGGGTGAAAGACGATTCAATGGATCATATTTTTTCCTTCATTGTTCTTTGTGCTTACACTAGACTTATGTCTCTTTGCATATTGAACTTGAATAGAAAATTTCTAAACAGGCCCTGCCAAAAATTCCAGGTTTCTGAAGCTGACAACATACGGTTCTTTTGAGACAGGGGTAATTATTCAGTTGTATGTTAACCCTCTGAAGTCTGAGGTCTTTCACCCACTTCTGGGGTAATCTGACATGCCTTGACATTTTAAAATATTTCACCTATCTAAAAAACATTTATCCCAAAGTGTCACATGTGTTTTTATTCAGCACAAACTCAGCACCAATAATCTGAGACCACTTAGAAGGTTATTATTCTATTTTTTGTTAAAATCAACTTCAAACATATACTTGTGAAACTTGTCGGCGGGATATCCGACTACAAGTGTCTATTATCGAGCTTTGGCTTTCAGTTACTCTTCCTTTTTGAGACTGTTGACTTTTTTTTACGAGCGAGGTACCTGCAAATCACACACTGAATGCTTTTGAAACTGATTGTTATACTTATTTTAAAGCTGACAAACATTACTAAATGGCATTCAATCTAAAATGATTTACCTTACAGCTGTTTTTTATTTAGTCTTTTCCATGTGCAGCTTCCATTATTTTGCCTACCCTATATAAATGGTGCAGTGTGTCAGTGGCCACTGAAGTGAACATTCTTAATACAAGGTACCAGCAGGTAAAAACTGAGATCTCACCTAGGTTAGATTTAATAAGTGTTCAATGTTATATTTTAATAAAAAATAAAGACACACATGCACTCACAAAATCAAATCATTATCTGTAACAATGTTTGAGCTATGGGTATTAACATGATGAGTGGGAACCCCACTTTCATTATCATGGCGGGATTCTGCCATTTATTGAGGGATTTCACTATGAATAGCCTGAAAACCTTTGTTTTCCCAAGCTTTATTTTTGTACCTAGTTTACTGTTTTTTGTAGGCTTCTATGAATTGAAAAAATGGAGTGCAAAATTCACCAATATTTTTAGCAAAACTGTTGAAATCCTGACTTTAATTTCAGTAGTCTTATGAGGGGTTACCATGTTGGCTTTTAAATTCACACATCTGTATGGTCTTCATTGTAGTAAGGGGCTTTATGAGAAACACTGCCTCGAGACAAGACCAGGGATTATCAGCCCACTTCAGGGTGACAGGAATGATGGCAAAATAAAATAGATAAACAGAGAATTTTTAGACAGGCATGCCCCTTCAAAGAGCACTGAGAATTGATTCAAAGAACATCCAGACCAAGGAACAGAGACACATGCCAATTGCAGATCTTTAGTCAGAGAACAGGAAATAGCACAAGAGGACAGACTGAAAATGAATTTTAAAAATAAATATAAACCATTGTCTGTTTATGAAACAAGGAAACAGTTTGCTGATCACAGCCCCTGTGCGACAGTGCTGCCGCTCCTTGGTTCTCCAGCAGCGGACACGGTCTCAGCGGCAAGTGGATCACCCAGAATGGCTGCCTCCTTGGGTGTGTCATGCTTCCCAGCAGCTCAGGTGCGAAGAGCCATGGTGACTAAGAGCTTTGGGAAAAAAGTGGCCAGAAGCACACAAACACTTCTCTGTGTCTCTTCAGGATGCAGCTGGGAAGATACTGCGTCATGCCCTCCCCCACAATGGAGCAGTGGTCAGTCCCAGAACTAAAATGAACAACAGTCAGCCAGTGCCACTTTGATCCCACAGTCTACACAGCAGACAAAACCAGGAAGAAAGTTAACAAAATTACGGTTGACTTCCACAATGTTAATTAAAACTAGACAAGATGCTATTGGAATCACAACAATGTATTTCCCAGACAGCCCTGTCATTTCCTCCCCCATCTAATCCATACTCCCCCCACACCCCACAACTTCTGCAGTTTCTAAAATTACTGGATGGATCAACAGGAAATGTGAAAAGCCAATAAATGTGTTTCTTTCCCTATCAACTGTATTTCTTTCTTAATGTCCATGTATTAAAATATGCTTATTATTTATATACTTTATATTATTAAATATTTAAATTCTATTTATTTCTCATTTGCACATTCTCCAACATTTCCGTGCCATAAAAGTAAGAACTGTAACGAACACAGCCATGATATACACACAGGATATTAAATTGTACATACAATCTAGTTTCACATGCCCACAAAATACTGAATCAAGCTCACTAAATACCTAAAATGCACACACAATTTTTTGTGCTCTCGCTTTGCCGTTTCAAACTAATTAAACTAATTAATAAAGATGTCCTCACGTTTTGGTTAACTGTGTTTTTGCATAAAGGAAACGTGCCCACAAAGCCAGAACCTGAAGTGAATTGTTTGAACACTATGGGATTTTATTAGTATGTCTCCCATTCTGACTCCATCTTATCCTCCTACACCTGCCACAAAGTTTCAACCATTTCTATGGTGTAAATTAGGGGTTAGGGCCAATTGATTCTTAATACTGCACACACTGATAACCAAGATATGTATACATCTCTGAGGTGGACTGGGCAATTAATCAAATTTTAATTTCAATTGCAATTTTGACTTCCAAAGATTACCAAAACAAAATAATTGAAATAAAATGTTTAATGTACCACATTTCATTTCACAGTGATTCTCCCAGTTTTGTCTTGTGTTATAAATGTAGTGCACCCCTTCCAAGCCAATTTTTTTTATTTCTCAGTTGCATTATATTTAGAGTTCAAGGAAATCCATGGTTAAAAAGTCATGTTTTTTTTTTAAAGCTCAATAAATGCATGATATTTCCAAAGTCAATGAGAAATCATGTTAAATTATTGTGATCTCAATACCGACCAAAATAATCATGTTTATGATTTTTGCAATAATGTAGCGATCCATCTTTGAGCCAATGTCTGACTAGCAATTAAAGGTGCACAGATGCATTGTGGTAAGTTGATTATTAAATATGTGTCCGAATTTTTTCTTCTCTTGTTATAGAGATATGAAACAAACACCTTTTGGGCTAGGAAGTTTCTCAGAGCTGACTTACTGAAGCCAGCACCCATTCATGCCCTTAAGCTGGAATCCCAGTTTTCCATCAGCAGGATTTTAGAGTCATAGTTCTTCCCTGCTTTCTTGTAGGCTTATTCTTGTGGGAAATTGGTCGTCATTTTTATGGAACTTCCATACACACCTGTTGTTATTCATTTAATAATCTGTCAAATCTGTCGGCCGAGATTTTTTAAAAATCATGATATCAGCACCGGTGTGATGTATCAATCATTGCCGATATGTAAACTCCATCAACATTCAAAGTTAGCAGCACCAGAGCTAAAGATCCAATTAGTAAAATAATATGACGACTGAACTGGACAATCAGCAATTTTCTGTAGTGGAGGACAAGGGATTGCGATGGTTCATTTATCACGCATAAGAGATCACAAAGTACCAGCCCGCAACATGCGTATAATTCATTATTAAATCTGGCCTGCAGATCGATATTTCGTTTTCCATCTGTCATCCAGGGAATACAATAACAGAGCCGCTCTCTGGCCCATCATTAAGGAGGCAGCTATGTAATGCCATGCAAAAACAATCACACCACAGACTGCTCAATGTAATTTGTTCTTGTAACCTCCTTGATTTGTTCTTCAAGGTTTCCAGTTTACCACTAAGCATGAAGACACTCCAAGGAAAACTATGAGTGCTTTGCTGCATTTGGTTCAGTCAGCAAAGCCAAATAAACCGCAGAGAATGAAATAACTGAAAGAATAAGACTGAATTTTTGTGAAAAAGACCCATAAACTCCCATCACCTAATTTTCATTAGTATCATGTCCTTCAGATTTATTATGTGGTACTTTCAGATAGGACACTAAAGATGAGAACATAAAATACAGCCATACTGCTGTACATTGGACAATATTAACTCTCAGACTGCTATACATCGCACAATCTTGACAACTCTCAGACAGCCATTTAACTGGATAAGGCTGTTTTAAAAAAATACTGGCACATGAAATTAATCTCTGTAGAGCTCTGCATTTTTGTCATTATTTGGGAGCATGGAGCACATCAGGTCTTTCTGGATGTTATTTCCTGCTGCAGCAAGTTATTTCATTCATGAATATACAAGTGAGAGGTAGTGTCTATAAAAGCAGCAGATTCACAGCCAGTCTCCCTTATTCACTGCGAGATGCTATTATGACAAAAACACATCCACCTGGCCCCAAACAAGACCATATAGGAAGCAACGTGGAGAGTCATTCCGATAGGGGTGCAAACACCGGAATTTGCAGTTCTTCTGCCCATTGGCTGTCAGATTAGGACTGAACTGATATCAGTTGGCCAAGAACAATCAGTGTTATGAATGAAAAACCCACTAATGAAAGTACTGATAGTACCTCTTCAAACATTTACGATTGCAAAAGGACCTCTGTCACTGGAGAGAATAGCTATGCTTGCTGAGCTACAACATAACGCTCTCACTCTGTGATTGTTAGTCTTACAATTCAGGGCTTAGCTCTGATAGGATGTGTATGTTGTTATATATGGTAAAGACTAAAGGAAATTCCTTTTCCTCTGAGTTTTATCTATAGTGGTTTCATATCCACACCTTGAGAGATGAGCACTGTCGGAAGTGGATTTCTTCAAAAATGGCAAATTTAAAACCGAAACCAAGCTAAACAAACAAACTTTCTACCTTTTTAATACTGGAAAAACTCCCTAACTAACCAAAACAACAGGCACAAGACACAAAGAGTGCAAAATATAAGGCATCCCCATTCTGTGATGGAGTGGGTGGGGGTGCAAGCGGAAATTAATATTCAATGAAGGGTGAAAAACAAATACACAAATTTCAGAATGGACTAGGCAAACTCCCATTTATGCACAGTCAAACATAATACAAGAGTTGTTAGTGAACAACTGAGAATGGAAATACTGCATTATACCAAACAAAAACTTTAAGACTGAAAATGATTTTTTGTGTGTGTGTCTGTGTGTGTATGTGTGTGCGTGTGTGTGTGTGTGTGTGTGTGTGTGAAAAGAGTGCAAATTTGAAAGGCGCTTTTGTTAAGCAGAACAGACAGTGTACTTCAAATTTGCTCTTGTTTGAGAATTCATGTTTGCTTGTTTTGAAGTAGGCTTATAGTTTAAGCTATAAGTTGGCTTTATTTATATGAAGACTGAGTTTCTCCTATTTGTTTGAGTTTGACAGATTCAGTACGGCACAGACTAAAAGTATTTGTGTCCATTAAAATTTTCGAACATAGAAAATTATATCACCAAGTATCATCAAGTATTATTTTAAGTTTTAGCTCCTTGAACTTTGTATAAATATCAAAGGATAAGTATTTACATCAGCCCGACCCTATTTGAAATTCATTTAAGCCCCTGAGAGATGCCCCACCCCCTTCTTTCAGGAGTGTCCTTGTATGACTGATGATTAATAAAAAAAATGGACAGACAATTACATGCCCAGCATGTTCAGAGCTTTACCTACATGAAGAGCAAAATGTGCAACAACAAGGATTATAGGTCAGGAGACGGGTGTATTAGGACTGCATGCTGCTCAACACGCAGTATAGCACACAGCTCTGTGGGTGTGTTTTATACCTCAAAGTACAACATTGCTTCCACAAAATACTCAGCCACACACAAACACATAATGGTGAAGGCTGGGAACCACAAATCACAGAGGCACACATTCAGTGCTACAGTAAGTCTTCCATAGTGTTGCAGTGACACAGCACTGGAACCATACTGACACCACCTGGTTGTAATGTATCATTGCAGTTCATGTCCCTTGGTTTTCATAAAGTCTAATTAAATGACTGATGCCACTAACTAGTTGGCATGATGGTGTCAGGTGACAAGGATGGCATCAGATGGCCTAAATCCCAATGACAATCATTTTCCATGTGACAATTATTCTTTTCCATAATGCCCATTCTCGAGATAAGCTTTTAAAATGTAATTTTCCGTCACTTTTCAGTCTGTTGTGTATTAACACTATTCCTGTCTGGTCACTGGAATACTCTCCCTTATAAACTCCCCCTTCTCTGTCTCATAGTTGTGTTATATGGTGTTGTTTGCTGTTCTGACCAGAACTATTGTTACAATCATAACGTAAAATGCATATATCATTACCACATAACACGTAGACCTTTGAATCCTTCCTGATGGCCTTTAACACATGCAGTTTGGAGAATCAGATGCTACACTTCTGCTAAGCCACCTCAGATGCCTTTTTAAGAGGTCATATACCTGAGGTCGGGCACTTTGTTATCAGGTCACACTTCCTATATACCTGAAGTAAGGTTCACATTTATTTATTAAAAGCTTTTGTGCAGAATGATAGACATGAGAGAAGAGGGTCAGACATTATTCCTCAAGCAGTTCAGGTTAAGGGACCTTGCTCAAGGGCTCAATCATATCATCACTCTACCACACAGGATTTGACCCAATGACCTTCCGATCACAGGCACTAACCTGCAGAGCCATGCTCCGACCCCCACTGGCAAACCACATTCCTATGGTGCTAGGTCACACTTTGCATATGTCACTAGTGCCGCACTTCATTAATAAAATCACCCCTGTCGGACTGCACCCACTCCTGAACTAATGTACTGAATGCAAAAAGGAATGTGACAGAAGTCTGAGGATTTTCATTTTCCGAAGCATGATAAATCAGGACAGTGCACGTTTACGTTACCCAACCTTCTCTTGCCTTCCATGCCTTTCTCACTGTCTTCCTCTCTGCTCCCTCTCTCTGCAGAAAAAGGTCATTATCTGGGAGGCCTGCTGTCTCATATCAAGTCACTAACCTGGTAATACACTCCAGTGACCGGATAAGAAACAAGGTGCTAAGGGGCTTAAGTGATAAGGGCATCACAATTGCCGGAACAGAGAGTCCGCCTGGTGAGGCCTGGCAGGACCCGGAGAGTTAGATTTAAGGTAAAACAAAGAACCCGAGCTTAGGGTGGAATTAAAACCTGAACCAACACAGCCTCTGAGTAATACAAAGGCGATTATGAAAGTTCTATATCCTGCTGACCAAAGGGCCATCATTTGTGTCTATAGTGAGGCTAATACTTCCAGTTCTAAGCATTCTGAGTACCTCTGTCTGACATTTCATCTGGTAATTGCGAAATAAACATTAAAGCAGACGCCGCTGCTTGCGGTAACTAAATCCATTACCGCTCATATGTTATCAATCCCATATAACATGGGAACCCGAGCCTTCATTCCCAATAGTCAGGCAGCACGTCGCTGGGCACATCTCTTAGTCACTCTAAATACCAGTCACTTGGGCACTTTTGGGTTACAAAATTTCAGTTACAGCCGAATACAGACATGCTTGCTGCACAATGAACCACTATAACCAATTTAAGCACAACTCACATTTTAACTCTTTTTGGGAAAAAACTTTACCAGCTGCAGCAACATTAGCCAGAACCATCACTCATTCGGAGTAATAATCCAATTTCTGCACACACCAAAGGTCCTTCACTGAGAATCAATTGCTACAAAGCCACATACAAGGCTCTAGACAGCGACCAAAATATGTAAACTTTTATTGAGAGTGTGCGAGTTTTTATCAAATTCAAATTCAAAGTAAACTTTATTGTAATAATAATAATAAAGGCACATGCTTTCCGAAAGATCGCAGAAACTCATAGACAACGCATAAGTTAAAAACAATACTGAAAATGATTTGGGTTGCATAAAATCATATAATATATAAATATTAGTAATGCATAATATTTGTTTGTGTAAGTGCATGCTAAAAGTCTTGGCTTGGGTACTTTACGCATCTTTGTCTCGGTAACTAGACTCACTCACATAGCTGTCTTTAGCTGTCGGGGTATATCATATCTTGAGTCACTGTCAGTCTTACAGCAATACAAAAACCAGGGTATGCATATTAGGACAACTATTCAGCGGCATGTTGCACCAAAAAAAAAGGGTGCGATCGAATCATTCGCTGCAGCGAACTGAGAAAACGGCAACGCTACCACTAGAAAGGAGGACAAAGGGCAGAACCAATGGGAATGGGACCCAATGAGACCAACTGAGGCCTGTCAACACAGAGGGGATATTTTCATGCTTCACGAGTTTGAGATCAAAATTACTGACATGAAGGGTGACGGCCCTCCTTGGCGGCTGTACCAAGGTACTCACCAACTGCACTGATGACCAGCAGAACTATCAAAGGCACCAGCGTTGTCATTCTGAAGACCGCAGGAAAACCCACCTAGAGCTCAGCACTGAAAAAGAAAAACAAACAAGCAATCTTGCTAGTTTAATCCACATGCCCTTGCAAAATGTCAGGATGACAAAATAGAAAATCTGATTTATTCAAGTCCAAACAAGTTATTCAGATTTAAAAAAGCTTATTAATTGTATTTCTTGTATCTTTCACTCTCCCTGTAATACCTATAAAGTACTGGTAAGTTTGCCAAGGATATTTGTGTATAAGCCACTTAGCAAACAAAATAAAGACAACTTTACTCAATACTTTACTCAATGGGTATTTCATAAGGTACCACTATATGGCACCAGTGTAGTTAGGACCTTGCTTCTCCAGAACCACTTCACAGGTTGACAAGCTGTGTGCTTGGAGATTGCTTTCAGCACGCTCTTGTGGTGTTCTGGTTATCTTCAACAATTCTGGTCATGCTCCTCTGACCTTTCTCATCAATGAGGTGTTTTCAGCAGGAGAACTGTCGCTAACTGGATGTTTTTTTGTAAACTCTGCCTTCTGTAGTATGTAATAATCTGAAGTGGATGATCATTTCTGAGATGCTGGAAACACCATGTCTGACACTAGCAATCGTACCTCATTTACTGTCACTTAGTTCACACACCACTGCTCAGCAGTGCAATAACTAAACATGTTGACTTTGTCTGCATGCTGTATACATCAGTTTCAGCCACTGTTTATGTTAACAAGTAGATGTATGTAATAAAGTGGCACTGAGTGTATATCACCCAAAAAGCATGCCATAGAAAGGACAACAATGTTTGCCTATTGCGCTTGCGTGTATTTTACTAGATTTCAATACGTCATTATTGGGGATGTGAAATTCATTGAACATACCGGGGAAAAAAAACAGGAGAAAGGCATAAATTAACAAGATCAGTCTTGGGATTTTGTGAATTGATACTGAATTGTCAAAACTAGTATTGCAACTGATCATAACCGATATTTTTCCCACCCCTGGGAGAAAAGAAGCTACAAGCCAATGAGGAGTAGCCGTGGGAGAAAAGAAGCTACAAGCCAATGAGGAGTAGCCGTGGGAGAAATGAAGCTACAAGCCAATGAGGAGTAGCCGTGGGAGAAAAGAAGCTACAAGCCAATGAGGAGTAGCCGTGGGAGAAAAGAAGCTACAAGCCAATGAGGAGTAGCCGTGGGAGAAATGAAGCTACAAGCCAATGAGGAGTAGCCGTGGGAGAAAAGAAGCTACAAGCCAATGAGGAGTAGCCGTGGGAGAAAAGAAGCTACAAGCTAATGAATCATGGTGTACTTAGACATGGTTTCAGTGTGTTGGCCTTTTTAAAATACAATAATGACACAGTAGAATGTGGCTAGCCATATAATATTACAACGCTCAAAGGAACAATTTTTTGTTGTATTTTTTGCTGATATATAACACCATAAACCTGAAAGAAGGTTTACTATAATTCTCACTTCACTGATTATGTTGCTTGCAGCATGCTGCTGAAATAAGGATGAATCAATTACTGAGGTGGCAATTCAACTGTATGGATCTCTGACATCAGAATTTATCTGAATTCCCAAAACATAGGGTGACAAGGAAAGGTTCATTAATAGGGCTGCATGATATCACATCACGATTACATGGCGCAGGTGCATAATAGATGAGAACTCCATAAAGCATTCATAATGCATAATGAACACGGCTATATGTCATGTCTTTGGATAAAAAATTATTGCCATGTTTATGATGTTTTGTGTGCGCATTATTATTTGTTATGAAAGTGTTTATAATTTACTAAAAACATGGCCTTAAGTGTTACCTTCAAGTTAAATGAACATATTTCTAAGCAACTACGACAATGAACAAAACAAAACAAAACAGTAATAAGCATTACCAAAACAGTAACACTACCCGGCCTGCACTTTGACAGTCATACCAATCTAATTAGGAATAACATTATTTAGTTTACCTTGAAATTCTGATTCCTTCCCAGTGATTTTTCCCAAGCTCACAGACCTGTTAAATTTCAAAGAGGCAATTAGGACATCAATATAGCACCAGTATGAGAGAGACACCAGGTTATCATACAGCTTCTTGCATCTGACTCTAAAATTGTAAATCTACACGATAGTTATTTACTTATTTCACTGGTCTGTCGAATGTCAGTATTAAAACAGTCTATGTTTGTGGCAGCTAGTAACCAACCACAAAAGAGAAGCGGTTCTTTAAAAAGCTCTGACACCACAACAAAACATATTAATCTCAACAATCTCTCGACTAAAACTACAAAGCAATTACAAACCCATTACTTATTTTACGTGATGACGTTGTTTTTCAGACCACAGCTTTTAAAGGCAGCGCTGGACATGGTTTTGCCATCAGGCCATCAAGATAAACCAAACATACACAAAAAGCATTCAAACAGCTTAAGTTTCTAAAAAATAATGCATAAAGCGGTTTCAATATGATTCTGAAAGATGGGTAGCATAAACACTTTATTCTATCTGCTGATCAAGCTTTAAACAAACCTTAACCATTTTGTTTGTTAATGATCTTTATCAAAGGTTAGTACAAAGATTAGTACATACTAGGAAACCCTTGCTGGGAAAAACACAGTCACTCACTCACACACACACACACACACACACACACACACACTTATCATATAACATCACTTATTATCACCCTGACAAATGTTCATGAGGCCCACTCAGTCCCATATAAACAGCTGATCTCAAACCAACAGTGTAACTACAGGTCTGTACAGGTCGAAGGAGAAACAAACAATTAATGCAGGAAAATGTACACAAAAGAACTATCAAAACGTGGTTGCGTGAATGAAAGAGAACGACAGCCGATCCTTACACTTTCATACGGCTGATACGCCCTAAAGGAAGAGGATGCTGCAATCACCGCGCCAACCTTTCATTCATGAGAGATAATTGACGTGTGGAGAGATTCACAGAATACCCATGCTCACTTTTTCCTGAGAACTTTTATATGAATGCCTGTTTGCATGCAGACACAATAGGATTAAATGTGCCGTTGTTCTGACAAAACGTCCTACCTATCAAGCTGTCCTACCCGTTGTTACTGCGCATGCGCACAACTCAAAACGGCCGTTTTTTTCGTGCTAAGAGTACACGCCTGTTATTTTATCCTACCCTGATCTCGTGTGTGCGGATAACAGGTTAGTATTGTATGTTTTACTTCTTTATTAAAGTTGATACTTATCTTCCTTAAGCCGTTGTCCATTTCTTAACTTTTCAAGAGAACATGCGCTTTGTTTTTTGTGCAAAAATAATCCAATTTGGAGTCTCAATTG
>JAODLD010000008.1:2942935-2957762 GCA_026781065.1 Mormyrops boulengeri | reverse complement strand
TGGTAGTATATTCTGATAAGGTAGCACGGATTGATAGACATGGCTATAAATTTACGCTACGGTAGGATGTTTTGATACAGTAGGACGTTTTGTCAGAACACCGTCTTTACCTTGGTTCTTGCTATGGATCCTGCCATTCCTGCTGACCCCAGCTTCTGCTTCTCTTACCGATCAGTCCTAACTAGCTACATTAGCCAGGAGCACAACCGACGCTTTTTATTCAGAGCATGTATACCTATTTATTTTTGTCCGCAAACCTAATCCGCTTGAACAGCTGGGCGTCAATAGTCCGCGCATTGCAGTTTGATATATAATGTGATATTTTACTAGCTAATATTTCAAATTTCAGCGAACATTTTCATGATTAACAGTCAAAAAGTATATAAATAAAGTCTTCCTGGGCGGATCTTAAGATCATACTGCTGTATTTAGCGTTACACCTCATTTTCAGTTAGTTTAGATTGCTATTTTGTTACCCGGCCGGTCCCGTTACTTTACAAAAGCGATAGCGGGGAATGTCCCGTTTTATATCAACACTGGCGTTTAACCAGCTTAAGGCCCCGATCTTCCAGTTCCGCGGAGAAAACCATCTCTTCTTTTATTTTAAATATAAACTTATATATGTATACTTACTGTGCCAGGGAAACAGACTTTTCCTCCACCCGAAAACCACCAGTTAGACGGAGGTTGGATTCAGAGATCAAATAATTCCAGACTTAGCATTGCAGAAATCATTATCCTTTTGAATGTGCAGATGTCCCGGAGGTGCAGTTCTTAAGTTCTGCTCATTTTCATACTTTTAAAGAGATATGCGTCTCTTCTAGACAATCTCTAAGTCTGACGACTCAGCAAAATGATCCGCCCTGCCGTGAACCGTGCGGCTCTTTGTCCCATGTGATGCCACGGGGAGCGGAAGAATATAAGCCTCCACAATTTCACTGCTTTTAAAATCCATCCACGTAGGCTACACGCAGGAAATGGCACATAAAACTGTGCCACTCCCTAAAACGGTAAGAAAATATTCCTGACACTTCAAAGGCATATGAAGTTAGGCGTACATCTTACCGAGTTCATCTAAAACAGGCATTAAAACTGATTATACGAAATCATTTTATAGAATTCTCCCATCGGTCTTATATTGCATTGGCTTGATGAATTGAAATATCGCATTACAAAAGTCTAAGAATATTCCGAAATATTGTAAGTTTGGTCAAAATTCTGTCTTACTGTCTGAATGTACTAATTCTTTAAGAAATTTTAAAGTGTATTAAACATAGTCCTGGGAATCCATAGAATATCAGTGACATTTTTCCCAGTAAGTAATGGTGCTGCGTTTTTGAGCCTATTCTGCAATCTCACGGATGTGAGACGCAAATATGACGGGTTGTCATTCGACTAAATCAAACAAATGACGATCGACAAATTACCATCACCACCCACCCACTCACTTCCCCACCGTCGACAAAGTTGATCATCGTCACTTCCCAGCCCCCGGATAAAGGAAACCCATCCATCTATTTTTTACATCAGTTTTTTTCAGTTCTTTTAGTTTTACATTGTTTTTTTATTATTTTATTTTTTTAATGACCCACCTAACATCTTTCCATGCAGCTAGGTTGTGGTGTATTGGTAGACAATAGTAGGTAAAAATTGATAATTTAATAATTGGCCCAGGTTAGATTTCATGACTCAGAATGTTATATTTCATACCATAGACAAAAAATTAAAGTCATTAATCTTTAGCGGGTTTTGAGACATGGCTATTGGACACCTCTTTACCTGAAAATTTGGCACTTTAATTTTCACTACATATTTCCTGAAACTTTATTTATGAATTTTATTTATGAAACTCTATTGACAAAACATTTTAGCCGTGTCATGACGTGCACGGGTCCGGCGAGGAGACAGCATGAAATGGTAGGGGGGGTTACCATAGAATGCATTCATTCATTAATTCATTTCAGATTTTTCACTGGCATATACATAGAAGATATGTGAACTTAGTTTGGTCGAAAAATGTCCAGAAGTGCCTTTATAGATCCATTTGCAATAATTCGGCCCGAGAATGAAACCGGCTGTTTTGCCTTATTTGGTGGCATCATTATTATGTTCAAGAGCTCTGCTCTGATTGGCTGGTTTACAGTGAGGCACTGTGAAGGCTCACATGGAGCCAACCTAGGTCACTACGGGGACGATAAGTGTAACAACCAGCATATTAGGAATTCTCTTTGCCAACCAACAGTTCCCTCTGCAAAATTCCTTTGGACTTCCCAGTTTGTTGAGATAGGTTATAAGAAAGCATGGAAATTGTTAAATCAACATTGCATCCAAAATAAGGTTAAAGAAATTTCATTTAAAACATTACATCAAATATACCCTGTCAAGAAAGGTTCAAACTAGAGACAGATTACAATTGTGATTTTTGTGGGATGGAAACAGTGCCTACCATTCATTTCTTTTTAAAATGTATCTATATAAGAATGTTTTGGATAGATTTATCTAATTTTATTAGTAGGAAGATTGGAAGGAAAGTGACAATTGAAATGTTTGACGTTTTTATTTATTTTATAAATAAATTAGTCACTCACATAGAACTTTGCAACTGAACGGTTCTAACTATATAAATTGCAAAGGGGAGCTTTTCGAAACGTACCCCTGGCATGCCTGTTGACAGTTCGATTCCTTGGGAAGGGTACGAAAAGTGCCGACATTCCTGTCACAGCTTTGAACGGCACACTTATGCATACAGCTTGCCATTTTCGCTGTTGTCCTCCGCTTTGTTGTTTACAATACCGACAGAACTGTTGAAATCTGAATGCGCATGTTCATCGAGCTGGAAAGTGGGCCGCCGTATGTTAAGTTTGGGGGCGTGGTTATGATTGTTACGTAACAGTGTAGGAATTTCGAAACAGTCCGTTTCACTTCCTTCTTTTACATATTCAAGGATTTGTATTTGAAAGAGGGAATAACAATGTTTGAGATTCAGCTATGCTGAAGTAAAGTCAGATCTTCATTCTATTGCACCTTTTATCAATTTATAAAACAGAACCAAATCACTGGACACAGCCCTGTGGGGTGCATTACAAAGGTTCACTACCTTAGCGAGGTTTCTTGAGGCTTACTTCCGAGTCCTGGGTATTACGAATCGTAGCTCACTTTTAAACTGGGTGTATTGCCATAGTACATGGCTAACCTACTCTGAGCCTGTCTAAGTTCAGGCTTTCTGGTTAAAAGACACCACCACTCCTCCGGGCCATACTCCTCCCAGTCAGCAAGGTACTCTATATGGCCCCAGTAGTGGCATCTGTTATCGAGGAGAACCCAGACTTCACAAGCAGAGGAACCCCCAACATCCAGTGCAGGCGGGGGGTGTCTCATTGGGAGTAGTGTCTGCCGTAGGTCCTTAGATCACTGGCTTAAGGAGGAAAACATGGAAGGAAAATGAGACATAATACGGCGAAGGCAGCCAACATATATGGAGGTCCCAATATTCGGAGGGTATTTCTGGTGTGGCTCTCTAGTTGACTTTTGACTGTGGAGTGCACTGGGACATGGAGACAGGAGTGCTGACACTGAGGGGACCAGGCGTGGGTAGGTTGGGTGAGGATGCATGATTATAGAAATCTGACCATTCAGTACACGCCAAGAACTTGGTGCTTAAGTGAAATCCAGGCCCTTTAAATTGAAATGGAAGTTTTCAAATCCTGTCCTAGCTCAAGGTGTGTTTTCTGACTTGGATTAGGTGGTAACCCTAACTGTAGCACGATACAAACGATCTCTCCGTAAAGCCTGATCGTGGAGTCATTTTAGTTGTTAATTCTAATATTGTCAAATCACACACCCCTAGTTGCACGTGCAGAGTAAGGGGACTGCGAGGACCAATGCATGCTGGGACTGTGACAGGATGAGGAATGGGAGGATGAGACTGGAAAGTGAGGGAGACTGGGTCAATAGTGTGATAAAGGATGTCATTGCTAATGGGGAATCCAACTATAACCTTGACGGACACAGGGAGACACAGCTACATCAGAGACAAATACATTAAAAGCAGGTGTGTCCAGGCTTTTGACTGGCACTGTAGGTTTGTTTGTATAACAGCATCTGCTAAATAAATAAAATGTAAATATGACGTATTCTTGCTAAACTGCTTAAATAGGGCCCCAATTCTATCTGTGATTGGTTGGAGAGTATTGCTGTTCAAGTCAACAATGTGCTGAGGCTTTTTAAAATTTCAGGTGATCTCTGAGTACATGATACTTAAAGCTGATCATGATGTAAGCAGACAAAATGTTCTCCAAGGCCATTTTTAGCCAAGTGAACTCTTGATGTACAAAGCTGGGAATTTTAGGGGTCAGTCCTTGGTAAGTCCTCTCATTATTCACCACAGCAGGAGAGCTCAGATTTGGCCTACCAGCACTGAGCCTCTTACCGCACTGAGCGTGAGCCTGGACTAATTGCTGAGTATAATTACTTTCCTTTGATGCCTCACATGTGACTCAGCATAATCTTCTTTTGGGGAATCTTGATGTTGCAGCCTAGTGTCTGCAAATGGAGGTGAGGTGAGGTGAGGTTCTTTGGCTCCTGAAACAGTTCCAGAAATTTATTATACTCAGCAAAATATCCCACTTCCAGCCGTTGCCCACACTGCTAACAAGCTGGAGGTAAAGACCTGCCTCTAGGCATACAGTAGGTGTGACTAGGGGTGTCGGAAATAGTGGGGACAGGGGGGACGGGTCCCCGCCCAATGTCAGCAGATACCCTACCACCCCGTGAAACTGCACCGTAAACAGTGTTAGTTTTATTTTAAATGATGAGATCTTAATTATTTAAAATCTCTCTCACATCGCATTATATCACGATGTGACTATTGCATGTTTGCCAATTGTGATGTTGCAATATACGCTATAAGAACAAAAGTATCGGGACACATCTCTTAATCACTGAATTCAGATATTCAGACCCATTGCCACTGGTGTATAAAATGAAGCACCTAGCCATACAGTCAGGTTTACAAACATTTGTGAAAGAATAGGTCATTCTGAAGAGCTCAGTGAATTCAAGTGTGGTACTGTCACAGAATGCCACCTTTGCAGTAAGAAAGTCTGTGAAATTTATTCCTTGCTAGATATTTCGCAGGAAACTGTAAGTGGTATTATTGCAAAGAACAGAAACTCAGCCACAGAGTGGCAGACCATATAAAGTAACAGAGTGGGGTCACTGAGTGCTGAGGCACATAGTGCGTAAAAGTCGCCAATGCTCTGTTGACTCTATAACTGCAGAGTTTCAAACTTCCTCTGGCATTAACCCCAGCACAAAAACTGTGTGCCTGGAGCTTCATGGAATGGGCTTCCATGGCCGAGCAGCCATGCAAGCCTCACATCACCAAGCTCAATGCCTAGCGCCGAATGAACTTGTGTAAAGCATGCTGCCACTGGACTCTGGAGCAGTGGAAATGTATTCTCTGGTGTGACGAATCACGCTTCTTTGTCTGGCGGTCTGATGGACGAGTCTGGGCTTGGCAGATGCCAGGAGAATGTTACCTGCCTGACTGCATTGTGCCAACTGTAAAGTTTGGTGGAGGAGGGATAATGGTATGGGGTTGTTTTTCAGGGGCTGGTCTAGGCCCCTAAGTTCCAGTGAAGCATACCAAGACATTTTGGACAATTTTATGCTTCCAACTTTGTGGGAACATTTCGGGGAAGGCCTTTTTCTGTTCCAGTATGACTGTGCACAAAGCAAGGTCCAAAAAGACATGGCTGGGTGAGTCTGGTGTGGAAGCACTTGACTGGCCTGCACAGAGCCCTGATCCCATCAAACACCTTTGGGATGAACTTAAATCGGGACTGAGAACCAGGCCTTCACATCCAGCGAGAGCGCCTGACCTCAGAAATGCTCTTCTGGATGAATGGGCAAATATTTCTACAAACACACTCCAAAGTCTTGGGGAAAGCCTTCCCAGAAGAGTGGCAGCTGTTATAGCTGCAAAGGAGGGACCAACTCCATATTGGCACCAGTTAGTATCTGGTGAGCACCAGATACGGTAAAAAAAAATATAAATCACCCATGTCCCTTTAGGGGCTCCGCATGATGTGCTGTTCCAAGTTTTTTCTTTCAAAGCAAAGCATGTTAAGATTTGAAATCTAAGGCATTCAATTCTGGGAGTTTGTATGTATCCACTAGATGGCAATGTGGAGCCACAATTTGAACTTCGACGTAAACCCACAGTATCATTCTGAATATATATATATATATATTTTTTTTAATAAATGCACAACTGCTTTTTATGTTTTCATCCTTAGAGTTAGGGTTGCCTTAAGGCTTAGAGCTAGCAAAGGGATCTTTTAAGGCTTAGACTGAGAGTTAGGATTGCCTTAAGGAGTAGAGCTAGTGTTAGGGGGTTGTCATTACGGTTATGGTTAGGGTCAGGGGGTGCTTTTAGGGTTATCAGTATTTTCAAAGCTTTTAGCGAAGGCCGTTTGGAAAATGTATTCTACTTTTTTAATCCTTTATTTTTCTTTTCTACTTTGTTCTTCCATCCAGTTTTGTTTGGATTCCCCTCCTGTGATCTGAAGAAGGTCCAGTCTATGTGTCCCACCAGCTCAGCACTTGTGTCTTTGTTTTCTAATGTTGTTGGAGTTGTGAAAATCTGGTTCTTATTTCCTTCCATGTTTTTCCAATGCATGTGACCTCATATTTTTCACATTGTATCGCATTTATGCCATCGGTTGTGTTTTCTATTAGTTTATGTGTGATTATGCCTGTTAATTTTGTATTTTTGTTTTTTAGTGGGTTTTTTTTTTAAGTTCAGGTCATTGTTTTGATGACCCAGTAGTTTAAAATATGTCTTTCCTGCAGTTTTCCACTGAATTTGTCATTCATTTCTGAATTCAGTCTGACCTAGTTCTGAGTAGCTTGTTATTATAAGGATTATTTGCCTCTTACTCATTTCATTTTGATTCAGGAAAGTTTTCCTTGCATTTCTGAGTAAGGATCCCGAGTGTCCCCTGGTGGATGGTGCCTGCTCCATGCCTGACACAGTGTGCTTGTTGCCTCCTCAGAATCTTTCTCTGTACAGATTCTGTGGAATCAAAGGAGATGAGATTTTATTAGAGCTCTGAATGTGTGCCTTGGATGAAGACTCTTCTTATGGAGTAATGAGTGTGTGTCTGTGTCCTTGGAGTATCCTTTTGTGTTTAATTTCTTTGTAAGGTTAAAGGTGGCCCCCTTGTAGGTCATCATATCTAGGAAGCCTATGTGTGTGTTGCGGATGTTATATGTAACTGTGACAGATTTGTGATGTGTATTGATTTTTGAGACTCCTCTAAGCCACGTATCCAGGTGCCCCAAATGTCATCCAGGTATCTGAAATAGTGCAATGGTAGTTTTTCACACTTCTGAAAGACAGATTCCTCCCCAATCCACCATGTAAATATTTGCATAACAAGGTGCAAATTTTTCCATCCATTGCTCTGCTCTTAATTTGCCGGTGTGTCTATCCGTCGAATTCAAAGTCATTTTTTGTGAAGCTATTTTCAAAGAACTGGAGCAGATCCTTGCCTGGCCTCCTATTGTCTGGGTATTTTCCATCCATTTTTATTGCCTTTCATCCTGCTGGGCTATCTATGTTTATGTAAAGGGTATCGATGTCAATTGTGAAGAAGAATGCTGATTTTTCAACTATGGTATGCCTGATTTTGCCCACAAAGTCATATATGTCTTTGATGTAGCTTTTGTGTTTAGTGGAGAGGGGGTTTAGGAAATGATCAATATATTCCAATGATTTGTAGGACTACAAATTGACTGTTGCAGTACGATACTGAGGGTCTCCCCGCTGTAACCTCATATTGAATGGTCCATGTGTGGGGGTGTTTCTGTATTTTTAGTAATAAATAGATTCTCCTCCTGGGGGTGTCTGTTCCTTTCAGGTAGAAGTAATACTTTTTGAGTTTATCTTTTGTTCCAGTAGAGATTTTATGATTTTGTGAATTTCTTTTGCTGAGTGTAAATAAATTGGATTTATTATTATTATTTATTTTTTTGTAGTGTTCTGGGTTATTTAATTCTTTCGGCTTCTAAAGTGTATTGGTTGCGGTCCATTATGGCTATCGCACTTTGTTTATCTGCTGTTTTGATGACTATGTGTTTGTTTTTTGCGAGTTATTTAGAGCAATATTTTACCCTGCTGTGACATTGTTTGTGTCTCTGTGTATTTGTGAGCTTGGGTTTATGAGTCTTCTGTCCTCTTTAATCAGGTCCATCACCTCCCTGGGGATCTGGTTGTCTTGCAGTTCCTAGGGTGATTTCAGCATGATTGGAGTTTCTGTGCATTATTCCTCTCTTTCAAAGAAGGCTGCTAGCTTTAGCCTTTAGTGGTAGACCTGCAATTCCCCTCTCACCTGCTCTTTTTACTGTTTTGTTATTCCAGTTGTGGGCATGAATGTTAAGCCTTTGTCAAATAATTTGGTGCTCTGTGGGGTAGAATTGTTAGAGTTGTTAGTTGCTTGGGCTTGTGGGAACTTTTTTTCTGTATCCAGTGGTACAGCATTCTGATGGCTGTGTTCATTGTATCTTGTCTGTTGTCATGTCAAAGTCCTCTTGATTCAATTACAGGATGTGAGTCGTGTTTTTCCTGATGGTAGGTTTCTTTGCCTCCTTTGCTTTTTGGAACATCTTCTGTAGATGCTTGATTGAAGTCTTCCATGGATTTTGTTCTTTGTTGTTGATCTCAAATGACAAAACTGCTCTAGTGTTCTGTTGGCCCAGAATCACTGCTGGATGGCTGAAGTTTCTCTCCAGAATCACTACCAATCTGGATCTACAGGCTGTAGTTCCCAGTCCATGCTCTTCCTTGCCATCTATAGGTGTTTTCCTGGCACTGAGGTTGTCTCTTCCATCATATTGTGGCTAAAGTATCTTATTAAGTCTCATTGATGGGTTTTCCAGATCAGACTTTGGCAGTGGAGTGATGCCCCAATGGGGTCTGCCTTGTGATTGCTGCCCCCCGCCCTCCTGCTATACTGGTCCTCAGCCTCCTTTGTTCTTAGTGGAGCTGGTGGTTCATGGACATACCTATCACAAGCTTTAACATACAACACTATTTTGGGTGATTATATACAGTTTTCAGTCCAGATGCTCTGCGATCCTGTTACATGGTGCACTTAAAAGAATAATGTTGGAATTATTTGCAGTGTTTCATCTTAAACTTAGCACATTAACTTACCTTGCATCATCCATTCATCCATCCATCCAGGTTATGGGGGTGGTGCTGGTGCCTTTTCTAAGTGCTTAGGGCACAAGGCTGGGGCACATTCTATATCTGATTGTCAGTATCTGATAATTTGATTGTTACCATAATAGTGACCCTAGTCATCGTTATCATGATCCTCCTATTCATCTGGGGACCCTGGGTTGTTCCAAATATTATACATTCCTATTCTTACAAGGAGCTTCAATGGAATTTATCACAACTACCTTAACAAAAAGTTGCTATGGTGACACATTTTCTGGTGTATACAACAAAATTTTCAAAATATTTATATTTGTCAAAGAATACACAGGTAATATCTAGCCATGCTTATATGCATAAATATTGCAATGTATGAATCTTGTTTTGTTTCTTACGCTAAAATCAAAGGAAGAGTTTGGCTTCATTCACCATGCTTCACAAAATAAATGCAACTGTTAGAAACATATCTTTCTGCCTGATAAGTGTTGATGGATTTTGGCAATCCTGTCTCACTTTTGGTTTCATTTGAAATTGCCTGTCAAAATGCGGCCAAGGCCCAGGACTGTGATGTGAGATGACTCCTTGTGCGGGGAGGGCTACGAAGAGCCTAAGACCAGACAGGAGAGGAGTATGAGCACAATAGAAACATCATAGATGAGAAGAATATGAGACGGGAAGATGATGAAAACAACAATGAATGATATTAACTGTAACATGACTTCAGGCTGTAAAAACGGAGCAGCATAGATGAGCACTTCAACATTGGCTGGCCCTGGTAGTAGGAAAGGAAGAAGGAAATAAATAAGTCGTAAATGATGTAGCATTTCGGTCATTCGCCACATAGTAATCGCACAATGGTCGCTCCAATTACAAACTCCCGCGGCATTTATATTACAACACTGGCAGAATTAATCCCCAACAGAGCTAGCAGCCTGACTCTTATCTCTACTCCTTCTCAGTGTTTAGGATGGCCCTTAATCCTTAAATCTTAAATCATTCCCAATCAAGGGGCTAATAACAGGTTTTAGTTCAACCGTAGCCCTTTATTGGGTGCTAAGAAAAAGATTAGCTGTGACTGCAGCTCTTTCTCGCAGCTTTTTCTTCACTGGACACAGCTGAAGGCCATGGCTTTTCGTGGTGTTCATCACGACTCGCTACAGAATTCGCCTATAGCGACAGCAGCAAGCTATAAGAGGAATGTGAGCCGCGAATGGACCTGATTACTACCCTCCATCCCTCCAATGGGATGCATTAGCTGGTCCTAACTCGTGCCATTTTTTGTTGCTGCTGCTCTCTTCCGATCCGTCTCCCCTCCATTGTTGGGGCAGAATACCTTTACCCATTTCACTCAGCGGTTTTTTAACCCAGCTTATATAATCCCTTTTAGAGAAGGCGGTCCTTTGAGGACTGACGTCAGCAGTGAGGACATACTTTGAAAAGCTGCACATACGTCCACATACGTTAAGAGCCACAGTTATGCATTCCAAATTTGCTTCATACTGTTTGGGCCAAATTCATAAAACGATTGCATGGAAGCAAAATACATCACTGTGTAAAATATGATTTAAAAAAGTTTTTGTCTCCATTGTCCTACTAGGCTGATCACTCCAATACATTTAGTTTAATCTTTTGTGTTTCCATTAATTCCTAGTAGTACAGTTACCAACTGATGTTGAAATCCCTCTGTTTTATTGGGAAGGTTCTCTGATTTAAAGGACAGTGGTCAGAAAAAGTATGTGAACCCTTTGAATTAAATGCATTTATGTATTTATAAATTTCTATTAAAATACGGTCTGATCTTCATCTAAGGTACAATAATAAACAAAACCAACCACACAAATGATAGGATTGCTTTTGTGCATACTGAATACAGGTATCCTTCGCATTTGGCACTGGCACCACCAGACACAGGGGAGAGAAGACATCAAGTATAGCACTGTAATATACATGCAGTATTCTATACCAAATGATAACATATCACAATGCCTTGTGATAAAAAGAGATTGCGCTTAAATTTCACAAAGAAAGCACAAATTGCACTAGAAAATCAAAAGATGTGCACTGTAGTGGACAGTAGGAGCTGAGAAAGAAGATGGCAACTGAACCTGTGGAAAAATATTTTATTGTACACTACAGTGAGTTTATGTAATGAAATGGTGCAGGTACTGCATCTGTATCGTATCTGCTTATTGTAGTGGTCCAACACATAAACATTACTGTATGCATACTGTATTACAAGTTATATTTAGACAGTGGGTCATATACAATTGGCAGTGCTGTCCATTCTCCTACACCTGCTAGACTAAAATATACATTCGCTAATGTCCTACTACATCCGCATTCAGGTGTCTCACGATCAGTATATATAACAGTGGTACCTTGACTTACGAGTTGAATTCGTTCCGTGACGGAGCTTGTAACTCAAATTACATTAATTAAATTAATTTTCCCCATTGAAATGAATTGAAATGCCATTAATCAGTTCCAGACCCCCAAAAAACACCGCGTTTTTTTGTTACATGTTTTTAAATAAGAACATGTTTTGCCTCCCTGCCCTTCGACCATGCAGCCTTACTCCTCTTGTTCTTTCCGGCTGATTATTTCCTTGTTGTTCCTCCATTGCCAAATTGTAACATTGTGTTGGGTTCTGTCAATATATGTTTGCCAACTGAGGGTTCATGAGATGCCCTTCGGGGCTGTTTTAGAGAACTGGTTCATCACTGGATGATGTAACACTTTAAACATTCGCCTCTATTGGTGATATTAGGGAGTGTGATAGTGATTATGAAAACTGGTTCAACCATTTTGCATGTTATACAATGAAGTTGAATGGAGTCATAATGCCTAGATGTTTTGAGGGATAAGACTATTCACCAGTATAATACATTTTGACCCACATGTCATAAACAAGTGAAAATGTAGGAATCAGCATTTGACTGTACATAGCCATTTGCTTAACTGTGCCAAAGCATTTGCAATCTGACCCAATGAATGAAACTTTGCATTCATGATGTGCACAAGGGACTCAATGATGTGGAGGTTGGACAAGTAGTTATGAGAATTTCATTTCTGATCTGAAAAATGT
Organism: Mormyrops boulengeri; assembly: GCA_026781065.1. Classification (NCBI taxonomy): domain Eukaryota; kingdom Metazoa; phylum Chordata; class Actinopteri; order Osteoglossiformes; family Mormyridae; genus Mormyrops; species Mormyrops boulengeri. The sequence continues at coordinate 2,945,451 of JAODLD010000008.1, read as the reverse complement.
ACCAAAGCAACTGAGAAAAACTGTAAACGAAAAAACGCCAGGGCATAGAACTTGAATAAAGAAAAGAGTTGAAAAAAGAAAGAAAAGTGTTTTCTCAGGTAACAGACTAGTGAAAAACAACTGCGTTGTGCTTATTTCTACATTTAGTTCAGTCCGTGGCAGTGAATTTCAATAGGAAACTTTTCACATTAAAGGAAAAAGCAAGTATGTGTTTCTGTTCATTTCAAAGAAGTACTTTGCTGTTTGTGGTGTTTCTACCTCTTACTCCCACTCCAGGGTACGTTTCCCAAAAGCATAGCTGCAACCATACAACCGAATTTGCTAACGGGAGGTTTTGGGAAACATACCCCCACATGGTTTGTATTGAGGCTTGTTTTGTTACACATCAAAGGTGAAACTTCATATGTTTGTACGTTTTTCCTTGTCCAAAGCAAACAGTGGCAAAATAGTTTACAGACAGATTTAACAGACAAAACTGTATAGTTTCTGAAAGTGTAAGTAGATTTCTTCATAGTTCTTCGGCATCGTATATTAATTTGTATTTTAGTATCACCTCACCTCCATCAATGGCAAGCCTTTGTTGCCAAATAAAATTCGTCAAAGTTTTGTCACCAAAATTAACACTGGTCCAGCCATCAGGATCAGGACAAGCCCCCCCCCGCTAAGTAAATTCATGTGCCCCCTAGCAGATGTACCCCCAATTTGGGAACCTCTGTACTACACAATGGATTAAAAAAAAAGAAAATCTGCCTTTTGGAGTTGGCCGAATGAGACCCCGGACCTTAACCCAAGAGAGAGCTGCACAGCAAACATCCTAAAAATATGGCTGAGCTGAAGCGGTGCTGTAAGGAAAACGGTCCAAAACTCCTGAACGATGTGCACTTCAGAGTCACAGCTACTGGAAGTGGTTGGTTGAAGTTATTGCTGCAAAATGAGGTTCAACCACTTATGAAATTCATGGGCTCACTTACTATTCTCCACAGCACTTTAAATGTTTACCGGTTGTAATTAATAAAGACATGAAAGATGTTATAATTGTTGGTGTTATTAGCTTAAGTACATTGTGTTTGTCTGTACTTGTGACTTAGATGAAGATCATATACTTTAATAAAAATTTCATATAAATTAATGCAGAAAACCAGGTATTTCCAAGGAATTCACATACTTTTTGCCACTGAACTGCAGCACATGCTTATCCTCTATCCATTAAAAGTCACCGTCTGCTCGCAGGACACTAATCCACCAGAGTCTCTGCTAAATCCCACTCTCTCCTCAGATCTTCTCACCTCTGGAGGCCTCACCAGGGTTTCCACACCAATTCCTAAAGTTGTTTTTCCTTTTTTGGAAAAAAAAGCTCATTTGATCTATCCTCCCTACAGAATATCTGCCAAATGCATCCTCCTCGTGGGAAGCAGGCTGTTGAAGTTGATGTCTGGCTTCATGCCAACATCTGCTACACTCTCTTATGTCATATCTGTGTCCCTTTGCCACCATTGTGGCAGACAGTTCTTGGTATACTTTATTTGATTGTCAGTCAAGTTTGAATGCTTCTGTCAACTTTTTAATGAAATATATTTCTATTTAACTGCAATGTTCCATACTTGCTTCATTACTTTTGTCATACCATTGCTCCCATTTCGTATCATTTCATACCTACCAAAGGCATAACCTTTCCCAATATACGTAGGTTTGATTTATTAATGTATATGGAATCCTTTGAAATCAAAGGGGGTACTGATGTGAAAAGCCTGCACCCATTATAGAAGTGGTTATGACATTAAAAATGGTGTATCATTGCTTGGCATTCAAAGCTAGGAAATCATATCAGAGAAATCTGCTTATCATGAGCTGTGATCGAATTCAGGGGCTGCATCATTCGAAGGACGCTGACTAAGAAGTCATGGCCTTTGTAGGCTGATTTCTTCGAAGGTCGAGTGGAAAGCGTCATCAAATGGGATGGTCTGGTCATTCTGACCCCATTCTCACCGTCGAGTCACGAAGTGCCTCTCCTATCGACTAGCCAGGACACGCCAACTTTACCAACGCGCAATAAATCTTGGGATATGTTGGGCGACTCTGCAAAAGACAGACGCGTGTTTAGGCCGCATCTGAAGGAGCCTTCCAAATGGGACGGCCTTGTCATGCTGCTGTGACGCATTCGGTCTTAGAATGCACCCTTAGAAGGGTGCAGCTCCTGAACTCGGACTCAGCCATGGTGTCACCGGTCCTCTGTTGGGGGTAAGGGTGAAAGAGGTGGAGACACCTGCAGTCAAGCAGCTTGCATTCTAGTAGGGAAGTACCACATCTTCATTCAGGGTTTCGTCTCTACCTTCCATTTGCCTGCTGATAATTAGGCTGACCTGCACCCGCACTGCTGTGTAGGAGTTTACTACAGATGTAAACATGTGCAGAACTATACATAAGAACATAAGAACATAAGAATTTACAAACGAGAGGAGGCCATTCGGCCCATCAAGCTCGTTTGGGGAGAACCTAACTAATAGCTCAGAGTTGTT
>JAODLD010000008.1:2918327-2942835 GCA_026781065.1 Mormyrops boulengeri | reverse complement strand
CATTTTAAAATGTTCTCCCACTAATTTCCACTTATGGCCACGAGTTCTAGTATTTGAACTAATATTGAAATTTAGCTCAACAGCATCCCGACCTGTTAGAATCTATTGTGCTCATTTCCATCTTTCTGTTCTCTTCACTAATGATTTAATTGTGCGCTCTGTAAAAGCCAATTGAAGGATGTCAGCTCCTTACAGCATTTAGGCAGCAGTACTGTCAACTCAGTGATCTCCGATGAAGAATGTAACGTACGGTAAAAGTAACCATCAGCCCTTATCTGTATTGCTTGGAGTGGAGGGTGACAGAAAGTGCCACTGATGATTGAAGGCAGAGGGAAACAAATACAGTGCAGATTTTAGATGTACACGTTGCAGAGGAATATTTCAGCGCCTTTTCTGACAGTCCTATACCCTTTCTTCTGTTCTGCAGAGGGATGAAATCTATTCCTCCGGAGAACTGAACCCTGAACACCTGCATTTTTTTCTTTTAAATGATCCGTGTGTCTAGGGCTGTCCCTGAGTTCTCACACTCTCCCCAGTGCCTCGTGCTTACTGTCAGCTAAAGATTCACCATGGAAACCAGTACTCCTCTGAATGTTTGTTGTGGTCTTTTATGGACACTGCAAGCACACTGTAAGATAGCTGCTATTATTAGGCTTTTCCATCTCTTTTTCCTTGCATGACTCATGTAGCACATGCACTGTACACTGACAATTTTACTAGTTTTTAATTTGTATTTGAACTATAAAAGTCACATAATGACTTTATTCAATATGATGCCACATATGATGCCACAAAAAAAACAAAACAAAACAAGCACTCATTGTCAGGCTCATATATAAATAGTCACAGAATTATTATACAAACATCACATGACAAATATCAGAGGGCCCAGACAAAACAATTATGGAAACGGAAGTCCCTGAACACCACTGCAGCAAAAAGGAAGGAACTCATCTTTGATTCATAATCTATATTTTATTTTCCATAATCATTGCATCTTGCCATGTACCCATTACAATACATTCAGTTATATACATTTGGCGAGGTGGGACACATGGATGTGTTACATTAGTGCACATGTGTAGGAGGGCAATACACACAAACAAGCAAGCAGTAAGGGGCACATGGTTTGGAAGCAAGGAGGGTACCCTACCGACAATACTTCACGTAACGCATGGATGGTTTTCTAGGAACAGGACAGATTCTGAGTGACGGTCGTCCCCTTTCTGAAGTGGCACTGCGTGTCCCGCTTCACAAGTACATTTCAGTCCACACCCAACATACCACATTCAGCATTTTTAAAACACATTATGGAGCAATGGACTCACAGGCACAAAAACATCTGAGGTTAGTACAATTTCAGTTCAGAACCGGTCAGGATAGCACTCTTTAGCACTATTTCAGTATCCTGTCCTAAATCTCTTTCTGAAATCTGGAAAAAACAGGGTGCTCAGTACCTCAGAATGCCCCGAAAATGAGTGCCTAGTCCCTCAGTAGCTGTCTACAGATGCAGTATGCCAAGTCAAAATACATTCCCTGAAAATACTTTGGAGCTTGTGATCATCTAATCATGTGAAAATCTTAAGTTCACTGAGGCCCTTCTGTATCTTTAGTAGCTGAGGTTCGATAGATTAGCTTTGAGATACCGAAGAGAGAGAGAGAGAAAAATCAGCTCAGCTCGGGACAAAAAAAGGCAAAATAAATTATACTGTCAAGGAAAAGGCCCACTGGCATTGAGCCATGTCACTGACATTGGGTAATTTTGCAGTAATAAAGAAAAAATAAGTTTGCTGTGTAGGTGAGAGGGTGTTATAGTTGATGTCAAGTGAATAAAGCTATCAGAGATCCACTAGGGACGAGTTAGCGGGTAAGAGCTCAAATGTAGGTCAGAGAGCAAGTGTTTTAGTGAGATAAGTGGTGCATGTGTGATTCTGAGATAATCCAGTCAGCAGGAGGTTATGTCTAGAGTCAGAGAGGATTAAAGACAGGACACTAAGAAGGGGGAAAAATTGAAAGGCTGTAAAATGGATCTGGGTAAGGGTTTCAAGCTCTTCCTAAAAATCATGGCAAAGTACAGTACAGTGAGATGGCAGAGGTAGCCCCTGCGATGTAATAGCCGGAAGTTCTCACACACAGAAAACTCAAATCTGTGAATATATTATAGTCGTTTTAACCATGCAAAGTTATTATTATTGGCATAGTACAGCTTTCAGGACTGACTACATAGAGCAATGCCAGTACATAAAGATAATTCGATTAATTTGCAATTGTAAAAGGTCGGAAAGTCAATTCTTGAAACCTTGTGACACCTGTTGATCAATAGAGGGGTAAATTAAATTTTTTTTGAGGTAGACAATGCAATTCAAACTGACCTATTTTGGGGATATTTAAAGTAAACTGATTATAGACAGGAATGGTTGCTATCGGTGCCACCATGGTACTGCTGTTGGTTGAAGCTCTGGGACTGAGCTTCATAGCTTGAGAAGGAAGCACAGGACAGAGAGGTGGGGAGACACCCCTAAAGGAAAACTACAAGGCTGGCTGGGCAGATGCTGAATCCGTACATAAACCCTATTGCAGTACAGCGGAGTATCTTTAGCTGAAGGTATTAACTGTAAACTAAAATGAACCGTGTGTATGCTCTGGTAAAATACATGACTGCATTGGGGATCTTCTTCTGGCTCACAAATGCTAGCTAACCAAAGGGAACAATAGTTATTTCAATTTCATGCCTTTCTTTTAAAAATGAAATGTATATTTCATTATGTGTGCACGTGACAAAAGGCAATTAGTGGAAATTAAACATTTGTTAGAACAACAAATGCAATAAATTCATAATAGGTGATGTGAGCCTACACAGGCAGCGTGAGGAGGATCACCATCTAAAGCTGCTCTGCTCTTCACAATCACTGACATTCATGTAAGTCATAGAAAACAGAATACCTAAGATGCAGGCGGTCAGATTGACTTTACGATTCACTGCTTCTGTTCTCTCGGTTATGGATTTCTTTGCTTTGCAAGACAGAATGAGAGAAAGTGGGAAGGTCCAGGAGATGGCGCTCTCAGAGCAGATACTTATCTAACCTCACTCCTTTAGGTTTAACAGTGCAGGTCTAAGGTCAGTGATGTAACATGTCAGTAAAGTCTTTAGATGGTTGGCACAGCTTAGGTCAGAGAAGGGACCTTTGTGCTCATCATATCGTGGAAAGAGTCAAAGCAGAGATTCGTGGTCCCACGTTGATCTAAATAGAAGTTGGATTTGAGCCCCGATTTGATGACGTGATTATCAGACCATCTTGAATTCTGCCCTGGCCCCTTCCTGATTTTCTGATGATGTAGTTCAGCCGTGGAAAAGAAACAAAGGGAATAAGAATGATATTGGGGACATCTGGCCCAGTCGATCACTAGACTGGACCTGCACTATAGCGTTCTGATGGCCACAGGGTACAGCAGGGACATGTGCTCTGCCCCTTTGATGGGCAGCTTGCGGCTTGAGTAGAAGTGGATGATCTCAGGGACACTGTCGAAGGGGCCGCTGTTCTGGCCCAGGATGAACTTGTTCTCTTTGGTTCGGGACAGCTTCATGTGCATGAACCCCTGGCTGCTCCTGGTGAAACAGAATTAGAATATTACAGTGAGTGATGAATGAAATTAAAAAGGACGTATGAGACAAGTGAATTGATTCATAGCAACAGGCAACGCACTTTGATAATAATTTAGTATTTTTCAGTGGATTGTGATTCAATCGGTAAACTAATATTTCAATACAATTTTTTCACTGAAGGAACCAAATATCTTCTTGCTGGTGACAAATGTATTACAGGTCCCCCTGCAGCATCACTATAATGAATCCTCTGAAGCTGTCCTTCAAATATCCAAGCAGTACAGACAGCTATCATTTAAACAGAATACTACTTAAGACTAATGCGACTCTATTTAACAATGCATTTTTAGGCATGATCTAAATCATATGCTGCATTAGCACAGAAAATTACAAGCTCCTAACATAGCCAGTGTGTCTTTGGTTGGAGGATTCAAAGTTTAGTAGTTTCATTTATTACTTAAGGCTCACTGACAAACCCAGCAAGACAAGTCAACAAAGAACTAAAACCTGTCTTCAGTCAGACAAAAGATGATGGCAATCTTATAGTGAGTGAAAAATGATCTCAGGGGAGTGAGCCAGATGCATTTATACAAATGGCTGGAGACTGTACCTTTCAGGCTGAGTGTCAAGCTGTGTGACCTTGTCCAGTCATCAGAAACACAAAATATCTAAAACAAATATTTTTTATGTCGGTGCCCACTGTCATCTCCAAATCATCACCACTAGTAACTGGAAATCTTAAGTGATAAGATGCAGTGGTTTTTATTCATCTTTTAATTACGCCCTAAAACCACATTGGGCAATCGGGGAAACAGAAATCTTGAGTGATAGATCTCCGGAAAGGAAAGGGTAAGGAAGGCCGTCGAAGGACGTCGGCGGTTTGACAGTAATGAAGGCTTGGGACTATGCAGAGTCCAGCGATGTTGGCAATCAACTGCAAACAGTCTTTGAAATTCAGTTAATGATCATGAAATAGAGAAGTGTGGCTCTCCTTTGTACTTCATGAAGAAACAAATCCACATTGTCCCTTATAATTTGATGAAGTGCACAGAAGGCTTGTTCATGTTTAAGTTGGAACAGATCTGCTGAAGCCCTGGATGACTGCACTGCTCTATAACTATCATGGTATTACACTGTCATCTAAAACCGCCAAGGTTATCGGTCTGAATACAGCCGTAACTTCATGTGTGAGTGCATGTGAGTTATTAAGCCTAACAGTCATCTTACCATGTACATGTGATCATAGGTGAAAAAATGAATTACATTCTAATGTATGGTAAATAAATAATTATAAATCCCTGGAGTATAAAAGTTGTTCTGTTCTTTTTATTACAGATTCTATTTTTAGACAGTATAATTAATCAGTTTTATAAATTACTCATATGCCTGTTGATTATCTAATTAATGTGTACTATGGGGTACACACAGGAAGAGCTGCAAAGAAATTGTTGAAACATGGTGTGACAACCTGATAATTACATGTGCGGGAGAACATCAAAATTCTAGTTGATCTGCACATAAAACACAAGCTGTTATGCTGGAGTCAACAAATAGTACTCTACAAGCAAGCTGATGAGAAAATGTGTGACTGGTCTCTAGGTACTCAGTGCTCTGAGTATAACATGCATAGCGATACTCTTCATTAAGCCTCAGTCATTGCGTTACTATCAGGACTTAGTTGAATAACCAATGGACAACCCTTAAAAAGGACTGAGAGTTTGGATCCAAGACCATAGCAGAGATGAGGCCAGGAGATACCTGACACATACTGAATCCTGGGAGAAGCTATGCTAAATTAGCATACGAACTGGTGAAAGATGTCAAGGGTCATAGTCATAACCTAGATGTATCAAAGATAAAGAAACGCTGATAATGAGTTCTTGGCAAAGAAGACTTCATGTCTGAGCAGTGCACTGTTTTCTTTTGGAAGGTTAAATACAGATGTAAAGTTGTGTCCTCTGGACGAGCTGACAATTTGCCACTGAAATTTACTAGCCACATGTAATATTACCAGGGTTGGGGACTGGAATGCATTCATCAATTCCAATCCAAATCAGGTAATGGAACTGGAGTTGGAATTTAAATCTCCCTGAAATTCAAATTCAATTCTAATAGTTTTTTTGATTGGACTGGAATTGATGAATGCATTTCGGAATGGCCCCAACCATGTATTACACACACATGAAATTTCAATAGAGCACATCAAATGAAAATATGCAAAGTGAAATGTAGCTGGTTGTGAAAACTCTTATGCTGCTTACTGTCTAAATACATTCAGTAAGATACCTACCTAAAAAGTTAACTCTTTATCTGTTTTTATTCAAGTGTAGCAGAGGCATAGATAGAAATGTTGGGTCCCCTGACAAAATGTCAACTTAAATAAAATATACAAGTTTTTTATGTTGCTGTGAAAAGTAAAAAAAAAAAAAAAGTTGTAACAGTTGTTGCTAGTTACTGCTTCTGCTATTATCAGTGAAAGATACCTGATCTTTGTCTAAGTATGTTACCAGCAAATAGACTATCATCACTTGAGCCTTCAATTAAAGACCTCAAATATCCATATAAGCATTCCCAACGTCCCTTCTCAGTGCGTGCTTCTGGTGTGTGTCCTGTTTCAACGTGAATCCCAGCTCCAAAGATCATATTTCCCATAACATTATGTTATTAAGGGAAACATAAGGCCATCTAGCCGAAATGGTTCTCTTCTTGTCCTGTCAAAAGTGAAAACATTTATGATGAAGATGAACATCGAAGTCACCATAAAGTCTCTCCTTTGGTCCATCCATCCATTTTCTGTTACTGCCCGTTCAGTCCAGAGCCCATCCCAGAGGCTACAGGCACAGCCCAGGATGGGCCACCAACCCATCATAGGACACACACACACACACTTACAGGCAATTTGGTAACTCCAATTCATCTTAGTTTTTGAACTGTGGGGGAAATCATAATACCTACCTGACTGCCCCTGAAGACATGGGGAGAACATGCAAACTCCACAGACATCAAACCCTGGTGTGAGCCAGAGGTGCGAAGCATCAATGCTAACGACTGCACTAACAAGGTCATTTTAGTTGGTCAATTCTTCTGGAACTAATGATTCTAAGACCCAAATTATCTCTGATAACATCTAGGACTCCACAAATTAAATTAAATAAAATTCACAACAAAACAGGACATATGAAGCACCTTCTTATTTCAAACTATGAATGTCCAAAATCTGTAATTTTCTTTGAAGAAGTAGAGCTGGCTTGAGTTGACAGTTTGGCTGAATAAACTATGTGATCCCCACCAGCTGCAAAAACATCCTCCCTTTTAAGGTTAAAAATACACTGATATGTTCATCATCCAACTGACTTTCCATACTACAGTACAGTAACCATAATTGTCAGCGGCACTTTAGTCCTAAAAAACATAAACTGCCGAAAGGATTCTATTTCCCAGTTTAATGTAAGATAAATAAATCAGTAGTTTGTATAATTTATTTTAAAAAAATGGGCAGTATGTCTCCACCATGGATCCATGTGTGTGGAGTTTGCATGTTTTCCTTTCCCTGTGTCATCATGGGGTTTACTCCAGGTACAGTGGTTGCCCTGCACAGTACTAAAACACTGGATTATTGCTAATACCTGTGGAAAAATGCACCTATAAAGCATATATTGAAATAGTGAGATGTTTGAGTACACTTGCTTGAGAACATTCAATTATCTATGGAAGTCTGTCTTATAGATCATTGAGTCAAAATTTGATAATTAGGTCCAACTGCCATATTTTCAGAAGATGTGGAGATGGTTAGAGCATGGATTCTGCGGTTGACACTGCATTGATGAGGCAGCGTCATGGTCTGGGGTTGCCCTGCTGGTGAGTGGGTCTCTGAATCATTATCATATGATGTTTAAGGCATGACATTCCATCAGGATAAAGGGTTATTGGGCAGTGCTTCATTGTTCAGCAAATAACACCCCAAAACACACCTAAATTGTGCAAGAACTATCTGGCTAAGAAAGAAAGTGAAGGACAACTGTAATAAATTACCCGACCCACCCAGTCTATAGAATTGAGTCCCACAGAAATTGCATGGGACAAACTGGACAGAGGAGTTAAAGCAAAGTCACCAATAAGTGTCCCACATCTCTGGGAGCTGCTTCAGAGGAGCTGGGATCCTTTCCTTCTGAAACTTCTAATCCAAATGCCTTGTGATTCTTCAGTTGTTATCAAGGCAAACCTTGGCTACTTTTAGCAATACAAAATTCAGAAACATTCACTTTTCCTGAATACTGCTTTGATACACCTTCCACTTTGTTTACTATATTGAGTAGAGGGTGCACAAATAATGTAGTAGTATACACTTACTTAATGCATTAATTAACCAGTAACAAAATGTTAGTTTATGTACTGATCCCATGTTCGTTCATCATTAATCAATCATGCTGGTTCATGTATTTCATGCAAGTATATTTCATAAGTTCGTAATTTCTTCTTGAGTAGTAACTGAGTAGGTTTTTCGTGCTCCCTGAAGTAAAGTGTTACCATATATTGTACAGTTTTCTTTTTCAAGTATTTATAGAAAAATACAATGTCAAACAATACGAAACAACCTAGTTTCCAGCAAGTACACTCAGACTTTTTAATCGGTCCCTTGACTACAAATAACATCAGTCCCAGAACCAATTCTGCTGTCACAGAGACACATGTAGGTTAGGATCCCGGTGCAGGGATTAATTCCAAAAGCCATTATCTGATTTCAGGGTTGAAAACTGGGTGCAGTAGATCAGGGACAAACAGAATATGCTGGACAATCTGAAGTCAAAAAAGAAGCAAAGCAAGAGGTCAAACACCAGAGAAATCCAATGTCAACAGCCATACTGAGACTGTAACTCAAAAATGAGACACAACTTCACTACAAAGCTAGCATGCAGAGGGCTTAAGTTGTAATATGGTGTAATATGGCATAGATGCATGCAATCAGAGACCACAATAGCTCATTAGTATTCAGGTGAGGGGACAGCTGGCACGACCCCTATCCGTGCTTACTGATGTGTTCTGTATCTAACAGATCGTTTTTCCTAAAGATGTCTTCCTGGCACAGGAGATAGAAAAAATACACTCTTTGATTTATGGATTACAATTCACACTCTTTGATTTATGGATTACAATTAAAAATTTAAATGCATTTCCTTGATTTGATTCACAATTTTTTAATAAAGACTGCTTATTTTTCTCCATCCTCCGACAGACTACGGCAGAGCTCCTACACACTTGCAATGGAGATAACGGTTTGTAGAACACTTGTTATCTTTGTATATAATTATATAATACTAGCACAGTTTTAATGACACCAACAGAACAACAGCTGCAAAACCCACTAAAACTGAGTATCTGCAATTTGATCATGGTTCAAAGCAAAGGGTTTTCTGATAATAGATAATAAAATTAAATCTACTCTGCCAGAGATATTTTCTATGCCTTTATGGAGTACGTCAAATTGCCTTGTTTATTACTATAAACATATGGATCGTTAAAAGGCACAGGCTTTACTACTATTCATTCGTTTATAAAAAATAATGACCCAGTAATTTTAATAATCGTACAGAGAGAGAAGTCACTGTATATCTGTCTGAAGTTATGTATGCATGAGAATGCAAGAGTGGGTTTTTGCAAGAGATTCTTTCAGGTGCTCTGACAATCATCAGCACTACACAGGCACTAATAATAAAAGAAGAAATATTATCAGCACGGTCTGACAGAAAACCTATTAAATATGTCCTTTCCTATCAGCACTACAACACATCTGCACATCTCAGTGCACAATAAACACGCATAAGCACAATAAAATTAAACTACTGTCTTAATGTGGACTCAGACTGGTCTACTTCCCCGTATGTAGAAAGTCTATTCACTAGTCTATTTCCACAGCTCCATCTCAATGAGCTTTTGTTGCCTAAATTTTAACGTAAATCAGTTCTTCCATCAAACGTATACTTTTCCACCTCAGTCACGTAGCTCTGAGAAAGCCCCTCCCCGAAGCAGCGGTGGTTTAAAAAGGCTCATGAAAGGCTAAAACAGGTTTAAAGACCAGAAAGGGTGTTTATCTGTGGGACATAAAAGATCTCTCCCCATGAGGAGAGCAGGGCTGAAAGTCTGAGCCGACTGGCAGGCTTATTTTGCATGCAGAGCACAAATGTGATTTAAAGACACCATTAGTGCTTTAGCATTCCAGGCAGATCTTCATGATGGGCCTCTGGAATGAAGGTTTCCAAAAAAAAAATAAGCTAAGCATGTTGAACATGTGAAGAGCCAGACAGACGCGCTGTATACAAGACCTTCAATCTTTTGTCAAGCTAAGCAGTTGAGGCTTATTGGCAGGCAGTATACAGATGCAGTGCTCGAAGAATGTTCTTAGAAGTAAGCTGCCCATTTTGTGCATTACTTGTTTTTGTGCTTGTCTCAGCGGCATGCAGGACATTGAGGAAGATGATGCTATGAAGGCCAGCTAACTTAATGCATTACACTGCCTGATCCAATATGCCACATTTGGAAAGCAAAGCATGTGTGCATTCATTTAAAGAGATAATGAAGAAACTGTTGCAAACGTGTTACAGTTCAGTCCCTTTGGACGTTTAAGTAAACAAAGGGAATAATGGGAGAAAATGAAGGTTGGTCTCCAAAGCTCAGATGGGATTCTTAGCCAAGGGGAGAGAAAAGTAGAAACAAAGTCATAAAATCATCTCCCATAAGGTAATGTAGTTTTTTTTAAAGCTAACGTAATACTTATTGTCTGCATTATTGCAATTCTAATTTTTATTTTGAAAAACATTTAAAATTCATATGATATTAGCGGCATGGATGTCAGAGGAGGAGTTTTATGTAGCTCACTGTATGGACACTGTAGGTCAGTTTGTAGATGACTGGGCTTGTTCAGTGGGAGGAACCACCATGTGGGTGCTTACAGGAGTGAGGACAAGGTGTGCTGCCTCCCTGCTTAGCTCAATGGCTTCTGCTATCAAGTGACTCCCTTAAGAAGCCAACCATAAGTGAATTGTCTGTTAATCTAAATCAACCTTGAATATACCTCTGACACGTTAAGGGACAGTCCAGCGAAGAGAGAGGAGGAGTGGATGTAGTCAGCGCCACACCCACTAGCCAGTAAACAGCAATGCAAACGGGCAATGAAAATGATGTCTCTGTACCCACGAGTAGCTCCTCTCTGAAGCAGCGATTTTACTTAGTAAGAATATTTCTGATGACAAAAACCTTCTCACATTTTCCCGTGATTCCTACAATGTATCTTACAGATACCACAGAAAAATATATGTTGGGAATTTCATCCAACAAACAAATGCAAGCTATATAAACACTGTAATGGATGGTACACAATAAAAATTCCAAATGGCACTTGTTTCCATAACAAAAACAAACTTCATACCATTGAAGTTATCTCATTGGTTGATAAAAAGCTTCAGTATACACCTGAACTGAAACAATTTGTTTAGGCTGTCATAGCTGTTTTCATATTTGAAATGGGACCTCAGAGGGACTTTATCCTGTTCATTATTTGACTCTGTATGTAGTCAATAATACGAGTTTTTTTTTTAGGCGAGATCCGGACGTGCTTTGAGATCTGTTATGGGCAAAATGTAGTTTCTATTGTAAGAGGTGATGGTGAGTCACGGACGACATTACGAAAAATCTGTGACAGCCTTACTTGAGGGAGAGGGAGAAGTCATTCTTGCTGGTCTCACTGTTCCTGACCAGGTAGCTGGCCTCCTTGCACAGTCGCAGCAGTGACTCGGCATCTATTCGACTGATGGCTCCATGGTACCAGCTGAGATGTGGAGACACGCAGCCCAGAGGGGTGGAAGGAAGAGAAGCAGAAGGAGCAGGTTATGGGAAAAAGAAAATGGAGAGAAGCAGTGACAGATACATAATTTAAAGGTGATAAGAAGGAGATGCCAGAAATGTTAAAGGCATCTGGATAGTGAGACATTCATTCTGAGCGCAGACTCAGCTATACAGTGCAGAAGGCAGTGTTAGTTTGTCAGCTAAGCTGTGTCACGCATTGACTGTAAGTGTTGTTCTACAGCAGGGGTGTCAGACTCCAGTCCTGGAGGGCCGGAGCCCCGCACATTTTTGGGTTTCCCCTCATTTAACACGCCTGATTCAACTCATTGTGCTAATTATCACACAGCTCTTAAGCTGAAACATCTGTGGTGGAACAGGGAAAGAGCTAAGCTACACAGGGCTCCGGCACCCCAGGAATGGAGTTTGACACCCCTGTTCTACAGCAATGACATAACTGGCACTGCCTATGAAAGGCTTGGCTCAGTCATACATTTGTCAGTCAGGCTTTTTTTTCTTAAGATACTGTAATGTAAACACCTCTTAGGATGTTACTCAATGCTCTCACTGAAAGATGTATTCACTCCCCAATGAGTTACCTCTCTTGTGCAGAATCAGCTACACAATAGGCTATTGAGTGATAGAAGAGCTTATCAGGGATGTGAACGTATCACTATTCACAGCATAAAGATAGTTTGAATGAAGTATAATCAATAGTTACTCAATAGCTGATTACACTGGGACAAAAAAATGTGAAGGAAAAGAAAAAATAGTTGCTTCCTGCAATAAATCCTTGGGTCTCCACGTGTAGCATCGGAGTGTGTTCATGGTACAGTGAATGGCAATCTCAGCAAAACGTTACGTCAAATTTCCTGTTTCTGCTTGGGAGCTAAGTGATCTGAGACCAGTCATCCTACACAAGGAGACAGATTGGTTCAGAAAATGCTTCACTCACAACTGGCTCTCAAGGGGCATGGAGGGATCGATACGCTCGCCCAAGGGAGGGCTGCAGTGGTCCAATGAGCCCAGTTTGGTGTTGACCAGGCAACCACTGGAGTGGCGCTGGGGAGGGCGCACCTTGCCTTCCTTGGTGGGTGACATTCGCGATTTCTCCAGGCCCTCAAACTGCACTGTGAAAGAGAGGAAAAACGAAAGTTACAACTGCTCACTGGAAAAATCTTACTCCTCATTATGCTTGTGTGTAAAAGATTGACGGGGACCATTCTGTCCCACAGAGAGAGAACTGTCAGTGGGACGAACAAATGTCTGTCAAATGTATGCATGGGACAAGACAGAATGTAACACAGGTGGGGGAAGTGAAACTGTTGGAGATGATTAACCCCGAGAGGCTTCCTTGTAGTGCAGAAACTCATTATAGTAACTTTATGAATGACGCCCAATAGGGGGGGACTATGATGAATGACAGGGACTGATCTGATAAGCTGTGGCCAGGAAAGGTGAGGCCAGCAGCAGCACAAGGCACTCAACTTGGGTGAACGTACAGAGTATCTGACAGGAAACAGCACAGTGAGAAAACGCTGAGGAGGCAGAGTGGGGGGAGGGGGGGGGGTTGAGAAGTAAGTGGTATAAGAAACCATGACACTGTGAACTTCCAGCTGAAACCCTTTTGAGAGCCTCACCAGTTTCATTCAGAGCAGTGCGGGGACGAAACCTTTCTATTGCCAGTTCAGTGGTGTGACATTGAAGCTGCTCATTTTAAAATGAACACATTTGTACAGGCTAAAGAGAGAGAAACTGAAAATTACTGGCCTGTCTTGCTTGCGTATTTTCAATGAAATATCTTCCTCTGTTTAACTAAAGATATCAGAGAGCAGCTGGGTCATGCCCTTAAATGAAATAAAGAGGTACACAGCATAACGTCATTATGCAGAGTCTGCTCTCCTTAGTTGTGAACTCACCATACCCTGTGAGATGTACAAAAAATACATCTGAACCTTGATGAAATGGAAGAGACCAATAAGAGAAATATTTTACAAAAAAACACACACACACAGACACACACACACACACACACAGACACACACACAACAATTAAATGCTATCCATACCTCTCACTCGGGACATGTCTTTGCAGTAAGCACAGAAGGTATTGCAAATACTCTCTACAGTGCTATTGTTACAGGCAATAACGTCACAAAAAACATATCCTGTTATTCCTGAAATTGACCACTAGGGGTTCTCCTCAACTCCCCACAGACAGTGTGTACGGCACAAAGCACAACGATCTTCAGGTTTTCTGTTTTTTGGGTGAAGAGATCGGATTTGCTTGAAAAACAGCTGCTTTATTTTTCATTCACAGGACAGAGCTCATTCTTACAGATTTCCCACAAATTTCTGATTGAGAACAGCTTTCCTAATGGTGATGGCAGTGCACATTCCTGAAAATGCTAACAGTGCTCCTGACAAAGCTCTTGCCAGCCTCTCTGAACACTTCGGTAACAACACCGACGACAATCACGACAATGTTCCTAACGAGTTACAACATTCCTGACTGTGTGGACAAGACCGCAATCGACCTAACAATATCAACATTCCAGATAGCACTGCTGTTTCAGTGAGGCCACCTAGACATACCGATAAGAGTTCCTGACAAAACTGACCATGTTAAATGTTTTTTTTATGATGCTGATGACAACTTCACTGACGTTGCTTGTGATGATGGACAGGTGACGCTCTATGGCAAGTTAAACAGTGATTGCTCTCCCATAAAAACAAGCTGGCAAACGCAAACTGACATCTAGATATGCTTCCATAAAGAAATGCTAGGCATTACAAACCCTGATTAAATATTTGCTCTACCTCTGCTGGGTCCCCTGTGGCATTAACAGGGAGTCAGTCTTTTCTGAATGTGGCCTTTCAAAGGGAGTACACATCACTCATCAAAAATAAAGAGGTTATTCCGGAGGAAGGGCATTTATGAGGCGTCCAGGAGAACATTATTATCAGTGGTAGGTCTCTCACCTGCAATAAAAGCACTGGCAGCTATTTTATATTCCAATCTAAATGTCAAAAAAGTGTCCAGACCATCCCTCCCACCATTCTCCAGAAGACAGACATGTGTCAATCACTAAGGTACAAAAGACCGTCACAGGCAGACTGTCAAAAGAAGGAAAGAGACCAACGGAACTGTGCGAAGCTGTACGGCGTGCATGGAGCCGATTTCCCCATCTGTGAGTGAGTGAATGAAAGGGCCTGAATGGGGTCCCTGTATCAGATTCGCCCATTAGCTAAAAGGTGATTGATGGTCACAAGTCCCACTGCTCCCATCCCCCAATCCTCTTGAGAGGTTGGGAACTGTGCCAGAAGCGGATGGAGAGCTTCGCACAAGACACTAAATAAACAAAGAGGCAACAGAGGTCAGGGAGGACATCTCAGAGAAGCACAGTATGGAATCTCAAGGGCTCCGGGCAAAATCTACATTAAAAGCAAGAAACGCTGACTGCAAAGGCCACGCGTCCATATTACTAATACTATTTATGCCAGCTAATTCATTTTCATTTAGAAATGGCAGATCTACCCACCAAGTCTACTTCTAGCCTCGTCATGTCCAGTGCATCGACTAGTTTGATGCTTTAAATGATCAGCAAGACTAAGGTTCCCAATTGATTTTCCGTCAAGTAAATAACATGATATGCTAGATTACCCTAGGCAATAGCAGCACATCACTCTAGATATAACTCCTGACTCACAACCTTCAGTGTGCTCACAATTTTAATTACAGTTTTAGGACTGGACACCAGACTTGTCATGCTGACTGATGCAGGAAGACTAAGTCTGCAATCATTTCAGTGGCAGGCCATCTTTTGCATGCTGTAATCATGAGTGTGCCCTGGAAAGGATCTACAGAGACAAAGGCAACCACCAGCTCCACCAATCTATTGTTCCAGATGAAATCTGGATTCCCATTAATTGTGATGCTTTGCATTCTGGGAAGGTGGGGGAGAGAACAAAAAAAAAAAGATCATACCCCCCAAAGCACTGACAATTAATTCAAGTCAGAAAACAAAAGACCAAGCTCTTCACTGAGCCCAAACAAAAGATTTATTCTTTTTATATGCAGATGTAATTCTTTTCATGGCAAGAAATATTCATATATGATAATCATGTTAAATTGGGAAACCAGGTAACATCCATACAAATACCAAATAACTCCCATGATCTTTAATTATGATTTAAGATACAGATCGATAAAAACCTGTTACTAGCCTTTTCTCAGGGCAGTGTTTGCCACTTCTGTTCACATTTCCCCAACCAAAACATCAAAACAACCTTTGACAATAAAAAGCAGGTTTAACGTACATACTGTGAAGTTTTGGGGCCTACCACTGTGACACCACCCACCCCAGGCCTGGGTGGAGATCAAACTGTGGGAGGGACCTCTCAGCCAAATCCTCCGCATTGCACACACAACATGTGGGATGAAGCTACGCAAAGGGAGGGAATTCTGGCGAATCAAAGAAGAGCAGGGTTCATGGGAATCATCTCTTTGGACTCCTGGTGATGTAATGGCAGAAGTTCAAGGTGGTGTCACCTTTTTGCATGCCCCTCCCAACTGGGTCGGCCTGCATTCGGATGGGGATAAAGACACGGGCGGGCAGAATGAGGCAGCAGAACACCAAACCCCTCAACTCTGAAATGATGTGTGCTAGATGTAACGTTTCTCCATGGGAAATTAGGTGGAGGTAAAAAGCAGAAGACAACAGAAAAATAAAAACATCAATGTTTCCTTATGGTAGCCTTCCATGCTGCCGACACTTTAATACTGGAACATGCACGACAGGAGCTACTGAGACATAAACGGCAAAAGACTATGTGTATCATGAGATCTGTGCATCTGGGAGCAGTCTGTGAGGGTTCATTAATGACACGTGCAGCCTGTGGGAATATAGGTCTACACTTGCAATTATCTAAACTGAAAGCACTTTGGACCAATTAAAATAAATCGAGCCTGTAGCACAATCGTGAACCAAACCATCCTGAAGTCATTTTCTGTATCAAGCAAACCAGATGCAGAGCTGTGCATCTTAGGACAGACAAAACCATTAACATGCTGTAACTTGTAAATACGCAGATATAGTTACATTCACATTTTTTGTACATTACTAAGGCAACAATTGCCTGAAATAATGCTCTGAGTAATTATTTTGCTTAACAGACACCAATAGAAATGACAGCACAAGTGGACTGGAGATGAAATGAATGAGTTAGATGGAAGTGTGGCAGGAATATAAAGATCGATCTGTGAGGTGGGCTGGGGGTTTGAGGACGTCCAATGAGGCCAATGAGGGGATAAGAGGCATGCTGCTTTATGGATACACCCACCAGGATGGTGCTGGTCACAGGTGGCCTGTCCAGGTGAGTTTGGGGCTGGGGCGGGTGTAAGCGGGGCTTCCACCTCCTCCACCAGCAGAGGGGCGCCGCTGAGCTGCCCGACCGGGGGCGGCCAGGGCAGGTCCTTGATCACATTAATCTCTACTGCAGGTAGCACCAGACAGCAGCATGGAGATGACAGAAAGAGCAGATTGGAAAACAGAAGAAAGCAGAGTGAGAATAAGGGCAGGTACAGAAGGCGGCAGTTCAGTCCACAACAGCTGGAAAGAGCACAGCTGGGAAATGTTTTTTTTCTGTGTGATAAAGCCTCTTGCGGTCTGACTTTTACTTAACAAGAAGTTATGCCAAGTAGGTAATAAGCTTCATATTACACATTTAGATTTATGTCCGACATTCAAAGTTAGGATATTTCGACACAGCCCTCATGGAGATTGCTTCATAGCTTCATAGAGTTGAGCAGAACTGGCCCTGCAAAAAACAGCTCCTGTTACAGCACAGCAGCATGAGATGTAGTGGTAATGAAATGGGCGCTAACCATTCCCCGTGCCTATGGGCCTTTTTAATGCTCATTTATGTCTGCACCGTTGCACTGGCTGAGTGAATCTCATGGCGGCGAGACACTGCATTTTCTCTGAAATTTGTCCATTACTTAAACACTGTAGGAAACACAATAGATGAAGATTCCTGAGAGGAACACTTTTCTTCATTGGTTGTGGGGCCGGGGCTCACTGCAGCAGCTAATAAAGACATACTGTACTCCAGGATGGGAGTCCGTTGAGGGAGCTCGGCTAATGCTAAGACGTCAACCATCAAGCAGGACCAAGGCGGCGACTTGGAGTAATGAAATGTGGAAATAACGCAAAGAGTTGTGCTGTCTTGCTGTTCTACTCCCTCACTGCCCACCTATCTTTCACTTTAATTTAGGAGTGAAGGGGTTTCATATGTTGGAAAAAAAACAATAACACTTCAGACTGGCTTGGGCTGAATTAAAATCAGCATCATCAGTCTGATAACCCTGAAGCTCACACTCATCTGTCTGAGATAATATGTAGCAATCGGTGGCGTGACTTGCTCAGGGCCACGTTTCAGTCACCATCCAACCATTTACAGAAGAAAAGAGCTGCCTAAGCGTAGCTTAGATGCAGCAACGACACCGATGTCTGTGTGAGAACCAGGGCAATTCTGTCCCAGGAGGAATTCGAGGCTCTGCAGAACGCGTTAATGAACGACGACGTCGCCTCGCTTGATGGGGAAGAGAGGCATGATTAAGTGAGACAAGCCATTAAACAGAGTGTGATGCCATCTTCCAGGGTTCTGGGAAGTCAAGATGGAGAGGTCAGGCAGACTGACATGCAGTGAGAAAAACTAATGCCTCTGGCTTTTAACTCCAAGCAGCCTAATTAAAAGCCCCATTCACAGCTCCCGTTGTGCATTAGCATAATTGTTTTAGAGGACAGAGACTTGTGGACGCTGCTGTGTATCGCATTAAAGTTGGGTGACAGAGCGAACTTCTGAACTGAAATGAAAGTGACTGATAGGCTGCCCTTGCGGCTCTGAGTCCCGTGGCTCCCTGACCGGTTTGAACTGCCTGTCAGTGGAAAGCTTGCCTGTAGAAGGTCGTCTGTTGGTCTGCTTCTTGCTCGGATGATTGCTTTTGAAAGGCCCAGCACTTGACAATAACTTACGAGAGGGAACAAGTAATAACCCAACTGGCCGGGGTGACTTTTTGCTTATGGTCTACAGAAAGCAGGGAGGCATACAAAAATAACACTGGGTAAGATGTATGTGATTTCCAAAGCATGCTGCCGTCTTTGGAATCCAAAGGAAATAATTAGATAGCCATAGTAGAGCTGCTCTCAGGGGTGGTAAACCTCCTTCATAAAGGTATGTTATAAAGACAATGCTTGATGCTACCATGGTGATGGGATTCCACTTTGCACCTGCCTGTAGGGCAAAATCGCAAGGGTGGGCTTTTTGCTCCTGAGTCTGCATCCCCCCCCTGCACTTTCATTCACGTTCTGCCCCGCGTTTCCTGCCCTCTCCACACGGGCCTGACCTCAAACAGTGCTAGATACAGAGTAGACCATTGTGATTTCCCCTGGGTTAATCTAAATCTAAAAAACCTTGGGAAGGTTCCAATGCTATAACTGTCATGACAGACAATGAAACCTTTATTCATTTGAGTTTAGAGAGCTGGTGCTGTGGCGGGGTGAAGTTCTCCTCAGGACATTGTAGCACTAGTCAATTACGTTTCCACAACCCTGTTCCAAAAAAGTTGGGATGCTGTGTAAAATGTATATAAAAACAGAATGCAATGATTTACAAATCATATAAACCCACATTTCATTGAAAATGGAACAAAGACAATGTATCAAATGTTGAAAAGAAATTCTATTGTCTGATAGATATGCTCAACTTGAATTTGATGCCAGCAACATGTTTCAAATAAGTTGGGGCAGGGGCATGTTTACCACTGTGTTACATCACAAGTTCTTTGAGTAGTAGTAGTACTTCATTGATCCCGAAGGAAATTCCAAAAAGTTACAGCAGCACACAAAAAGTGACAATCACTGTACATATGGAAAAGACCCAGGACACAATATTGTAAACGTTTGGGAACAGAGGAGACCAGTTGCTGAAGTTTTGAAAGTGAAATGTTGTTCCATTCTTGCCTGATATAGGATTTCAACAGTTTGGGGTCTCCATGGTCATATTTTTCATTTCATGATGCACCAAATATTTTCAATGGGTGACAGGTCTGGACTGTAGGCAGGCCAGTCTAGTACATGGACTCTTCTACTATGGGCGCATGCTGGTGAAATATGCGCAGAATACGGTTTGACATTGTCTTGCTGAAATATACAAGGCCTCCTCTGAAAAAGACATTGCCTGGATGGCAGTATATGTTGCTCCAAAACCTGTATATATCATTCAGCATTAATGGTGCCTTCCCAGATGTGCAGGCTACCCAAGCCATGGGCACTAATGTACCCCCATACCATCACGAATGCTGGCTTTTGAACTGTCCACTGACAACAAGCCGGATGGTCTCTCTCCTCTTTAGCCCAGAGGATTCAGCATCCATGATTTACAAAAAGAATTTGAAATTTGGATTCCTCAGACCACAGGACACTTTTCCATTTTGCCTCAGTCCACCTTAAATGAGCTCGGGCCCAGAGAAGTCAGCGGTGTTTCTGGATCCTGTTTAGATCTGGTTTCTTTGTTACATGGTAGTCTTTCATCCTGCATTTGTGGATTCAGCAACGAACTGTGATCACAAGAAATGGTTTTCGGATGTGTTCCTGAGCCCATGCAGTGATTTTCACTATAGAATCGTGTTTGTTTTTAATGTAGTGCCACCTGAGGACCTCAAGATCACAGCTCTCCAATATTGGTTTTCTGACGTGTCCCATGCATACAGATATTCTCTGACTCTTTTAATGACATTAGGTACTGTAGATGATGACATTCCCAAATGCTTTGCAAAATTACATTAAGGAACATTATTCTTAAACTGTTGCACCATTTACCCACGCATTTACCTACTCAGAATGTAACAGTACACATACGGGTCTTTCATTTCGGTTCGCATATGTACCGAATGAATGCAGCAAATGTGGAACCTTTTTGTGTTTGTGTGTTTCCCCCACGCGACATTCGGAAAGGGGCGGATGAAGCCATAGCACTCCGCATGCGCATGTACGTCCTAATGTGAAGCTAGAAGGTGTTCATGTGAATACAAATATAGTATGGGGATTTTTTTTAAATGCTGCACCATAATGGATATTTATTTTGTTATGCTTTATATTTTTTGAGACAATATTTGTGTTGCAAAGAGACTTTAAGAAAGACAGTTGTGCTTTGACGTGGTGGTGTTGGTGGTCTAGTGGTTAGGACAATTGCCTCTGGACCAAGAGATCGTGGGTTTGAGTTCACTACCATCATTGGGTCCTTAAGCAAGACCCTTAACCCCACCATGCTCCAGGGGGACGGTCCCTGAACTTAGAAAAAGTGTAAGTCGCTCTGGATAAGAGCGTCTGCTAAATGCTGTAAGTGTTTTGTTCAGTAAACCTGTTTAATAAAGGAAAAAAAGAAGCGATTGATGATGTGTTTCTATTACCCACGCCGTACCGAAAACATATCGAACCATGACTTCAAAACTGAGGTACGTACCAAACGATGATTTCTGTGTACCACTACACCACTATGAGAACCTCTCCCAATCTTTACTATGCAGACTCTGGCACATTTTACACCCAATCATCTTACTGACCTGTTGCCAATTAACCTAATTAGTTGTGAGATATTCAACTATATTTTGTTTTAGCATTAAACAACTTTTCCAGTCTTCTGTTGCCCCGTCTCAGCTTTTTTGAAACCTGTTGCTGGCATCAAATTCAAACTGAGCAAATACAAAACAATAACGTTTCTCAGCTCCAACGTTTGATTGTTGCCTTTGTTCTATTTTCAAATAAATATGGGTTTATATGATTTGCAAATCATTGCACTCTGTTTCAATTAATATTTCACACAGTGTCCCAACTTTTTTGAATGGGGTTTCATATGACGGATGTTTTTTTTAATTTTTTATGCATACTGATGAATCTGCACTCATGTTAAATGTCTAAAATGTTTTTTTGGGGTCTATTTATTGCTCATAATAAATTGCTGATTTTTTTTTCTTTATTCATTTCCTGCATGAGCTACTTTTGATATTTTTTATATTAAAGATTCTTATCAACAAAACAAAAGAATACCTAGGTTGATGTTTAAGGAGTTTATGTCTTTTAGGAATCTTTATTTGTGGTGCTATATTTCTGTACACGCTTTCATACTTTTCATATTTGTATCCTATAGCAGCAAATTTGTTAGAGGCACCACTGAAAAAAATTCACACTGAGATTTCAATCTGTGTCATTTTCCTGCTGCTATTCCTGGTGGCAATGTGCAGGGCAGGTCAGACTAGACCCCGTTTTCCATGCCCACTGACTCCAGTTCATTCTGGGAGATCCCTAGCCAGTAGGAGGGTATAAACCCCCCCAGCATGTTCTGGGCCTCCCCCAGGGCTTCTGCCCTTTGGGACATTTCCCTTGAGAGCCATGTAGGTCACATCCTTATGAGATCTGTGAACCATCTCAGTTGGTTCCACTCAATTCAAAGATCTCCAAACATCTTAACCTGTCATGGAGAGTGAGTGCAGAAAACATATGGAGAACCCCCATTTTGACACCCAGCTAACAAGGAACATTCCCAGAACTTCAGCCATCGTTATCTGAAAGTCGTCTCAAAGTCAGCAGAGAATGTTCTTCCTGTAATGCTAATGGAACAATAGCATTACAGTAGTAGTAATGCTAGTAGTAGTTGTAGTACTTGTTGGAACATCAGAAACACTGGACACTTTAAACGTTTCTATATCTTAATCGTAATGTTTAGCAAACATTCCTGAAAAGCAAAATCCTTAGCGGAGTCTACTGGTAAATATATTCGTAAACATGAAAATAATGTCTTCAAGTACAAATGAATAAACTAAATGTGTGGTAACCGGGGTATAAGTGTGCTAATGCACTCCACTTTGCAGTGGTGGTTCTTCACCTCTGCAGAGCACACATTAACCCTTGCCAGACGTCCCACCGGGAGTCTCCCGCTTGTTGATAGTAGCTCCTTAACGCCCACTCTTCTTCTCCAAAGATTCTAAATAAACTCTAGGGTCATTGCTCACTCTCATGTATCCGCTCGCTCTAAAAAACAAATGTCCAGGATATTGTATATAATTTGTGGGCGCCAGGGAGTCGCTATCAACATGCCGGAGACTCCCGGAACTTCCAAAAGAGGTGGGATGTCTGCCTTGCATTAACCACCACTGATCTTAGCAGTACCTGCAAAACTAGTCACCAAACCAATCTGCCTGTCACTCTCACATTCCCTCTTACCACACCCAGATCTTCTAACCCAACATGCACCAGGCAAAGGTGTTTGGCGTGAATGCCAGCTGTTATAATGTTTGTCACATACTCTCTGCAGGTCCTCACTCAAATGTTGCCTTTGAAACTGGAGAAGTTAACTGATATTGCTGATGTGTTTTCACAAGTGAAGGGTGTTATGGAGCGGTTTACTGCCACACCGTGTCAGGCATTTTCCAGCTTTGGAGCTGTACAGTGAAAGACTTCCTGAAGAGGGGAAAAAAAACCTTAGAAACTAAAATTTAAAAATGGTTTCCTGGAATAGTAGATAAACTGCTGCAAACCCTGTGGGGGTATAGGTGAGTGGTCATGTGACACTCTGTTCATTTGACAGGCCTTCACAGAGAGCCCACACTGACAGTCTGGCCAAGGCAGGCCTATAGAGGTTGAGGTTAATGTCGAGTCTGCCAAGCAACTGTCTGCTAAGCGTCTCTTTCTCACATGCTGACATTTCAGCCAAGACAAATGATGCCTGGCTGGCTCTGAAAATAAAAACAGGAGAGTTCCTAATTTGTTTTTTTGTTAAGTCTGAGCACATAAAGCACACATACATCTTACTTTTATCCTCAAATTTATTGCTTATTTTTTTTTCTTTAATTACAAGGTAATTATTATTTTTATAACACTGCTGCATGAATCACACAGACCATTGCTTTCACCGGCTGGCATTTAATTCAACACTGCTTAAACTGGCTTGCTAATTGCATGAATATCCAGAAGAACTGGGAGGATTGCAATATATTTTTCTTAAGACCTGCAGAACACTCAATTGTAAAACACCTTTCCCAGCAACTTTGGGTGCTGGTATATGGGAAGCAGTAAAAAACCCAATTAGCGATCCCCCAGCAGCAATCTACAGTTCAACTGTAGACCATCACACGCTTATTTATTTTGAACTAAAGCCACAAAATCCCTTTTTGCGAACAGAATCTCCCTCAGTGCAGTGAAAGCTGTGGTCTGCGCAGAGGTACTAGCAGCCTAAGAAGCAGCAGGAGACATAATAAGCCATTTAAAGCACAGAGACACTGTGAGAGACACCACAAGGACATTAGGAGGACAATGTAGACACAGTGTAGAGACCACAAACGAACTCCAGGGAGAGCATAAAGACTGCGTGTGGACAACATGAGGACAGTGCAGGGACAGACTCAGATGGCAAGGACTAAATGGCGACTCTCTCCCCACATTCTCTGACGACAGCCAAGAATTCAACCTGGTTCAATTATTCAGCTGAAATGACAAGAGTAGCGATCTGGCTTTGAGGTCATTAAGCCCTTGAAGACTCATTAAAACACCATAAAGCTGGGCTGCTCTCTGGGACCAGGAGCTAAGGACATAACATCAGTGATGCTGCCTCTTATCTACTCTGCATTGCACACACAGACAATATTAGCCACAGACCAAGCTAATGGAGTAGACAGCATCCGGGGAAGGGTGGGGGGGTACTGCAGGAGGTTGGTGGGGCATTAGATTAAGTAACGCATTCTCTACAACAACAATGCTCACATTCCGCTTTCCTATCTGTCTACACTGTGTGTGTGTGTGTGCCTCTTGCATTACATGGGCACGCGCCCCCGTTTTCACAGGGGTCAGATTCCGATGCAGCGTCTCTCAGACCATCATCAATCACAGGGACGACATGCGGCCGGGGGGGGGGGGGGCCGGCGTCGGTCCCGGGCCGGCGGGTAAACCCCCCCCCGGCGCCCTGGCCCGGGGGGAGAGGGGCGGGGGGCGGCCTATCGGGCGGGAGCTGACC
>JAODLD010000008.1:2884405-2912543 GCA_026781065.1 Mormyrops boulengeri | reverse complement strand
TTTGGTCCAGCCTGTCACCTCCCCATTTTTTATTGTGCCCCCCCCCCCCCCCCCCCCACATATATAACATGTCCTCTCACAGCTCTATTTCAATCTGTCAATGCGTAGGTGTCCTTTCCACCGCTTTTCACAGGTCCCTGAGGTAGAGGGAGTGATGCCCAGCAAAAATAAATGCTGGGTGCAGGCCAGGCTCTGCAGAGGAGGACTCTTAATTACAGTCTTGAAGTGGAAAGGCGGAGCTCTGGAAGGAGGGACATCAGGAAGAGGCAAAATACCGAGAAGCGACGAGAGACCTATAATTCTCCAGTTAAGGAGCGTTTAACAAAAAGGCTCGCTTTTTAATCTGAAATTTATTTCGTTAACGTTTCCGTCAGCATAACCTCAGTAGACCTCTTTGGGAGGTGCATCTGTTGGTCCCCTTCTAGGTAATTTCTTTGCTCATATTTTCAGAGTGTTTCCCCGCCTTGGGAATCAGTGCGACGGGAACAAAGCAGTTGAGATCAATAGCCTTTGCAGGCGTCTGTTTCACTGCGACGGTATCTCCTGAGGCTCAGTCATTTGCTTCTGAGAGCAGAGGGTCACAGCCCCATGTCTCCACAGACGCTCATACGCACTGCACCAAACCATGCTGGGTATGCTGTATCTGTGCAGCACCATGGGGCAAGGCAGTTTGGAAAAGGGGGGACTGAATCTTGTATGCTATCCATTACCGGCTGTGACTGGCTTGGGGGGTAGTTTATGACTGTGCCCCCCAGGCCAGTCCAGTGACATTCTGCACTATAATCATATATAACAGGTCTAACAAGCTTCCATACTTGTTTGCTAAATTGTTTTAGTGGTTTAGCGTTATCAAATTAAATTTTTTTATATTAAGGTGCAAACAAGGCACTTGCACCTCTATTTGCTTGGCCTGTCTCATCATATGGGTTATATTTGCGCCTCTGCATTCAATATAGCAGAATTTCAGACAAATCTACAGACGAACAAACCCATATGCATACAGCAGGCAGAAAAATCAGCTTATGTTTACTATTGTTGTTTGTTTTTGCTGCAAGATAACCTACAACTTCTGTAATACAGTTAGTGTTATGTATGCAAGACTGCAGACTTTCCACATTAACATCAATATAACTGTGGATTGGACAATAACCCAAACGACCAAGGGGAACCCCACACATTTTCCATAAGTATCATAAACACCACGTATCCTCACTGTTTTAAAGCATTACTTGTTTAAGGCAAAGAAAACTGCAATTTCACATTTCAGCATATTGGTATCTGAGAAGAGTGTCAAGTGGGTCTTCGTGTTTTGATGTAACCTTAAGCTATAGAAAACATTTCATTATTACAGAATTTTGTAATGCACTTCAGCAGACTTTTATGCATGAGAAGTGAAGTCCCCCAGACCTGCTTGTCCCCGCGATGCAGCCAAAAGACATTTCTTCATCGTGACTAGGATGCCATCGGGCTAAATCACACTGGCTTTTAGGTTAGTGACAGATCAGCCAGGTATATGCAACGACACCACCCAAAACCCATCACGAATAACAGACTACCACCTACTACGTATGTAGCGCACTGTGATCCGTGAGGATGGAAACTACAGCAACCCTAATAAATTATTTATCTTTTACAAGGGCCATGAAACCGGTAATCTAGCTATGATGAATGGAAATCTGAAATTCACAACTACGGAGGCGTATAAATATGAGAAGTGTGTCGATGTAAGACACTACCATAACACATATTTCAGTTTTAAAAGTTATACCGCTGTGGCTGAAAGCTGGGCAGCTTTTAAAACAAACAGCATGTGGCGTGACAGAGTAGCATTCCTGCTTTATTGTAAATCAAAGTGCCTTTCCAAGCGGGAACCAGGCTTTCCGACAAAGTGTAAGTAATGACGTGCAGATCGCTGTGTTACGTTACCATGCCAACTATTAAAGAGATCGTTATTATGGAAAACGGATCAGGAATCCTATTGATACATATTGAAGGGACCTGGCTGTTCTTAACAGTCTGGCTGTGTCGTCCTTATGCAAATGTGTGTCCGTTACCACCACAGGCAGCAGCATTGATTCAGCCAAGCTCTAATAGCACATTATAGCTCATTAGCACTCAGGTATGGGCTCATTAATGGAAGATAGATGGGATCTTTATCTCAAAAATGTGGTGCCACTACTTGGAAATCAGGATGGGCAAAGCAGGGGAAAATGCCTATAGGGAGCGAGTATTTAATTACATACGGATATACCAAGCTACAAGAAAATTCACCAGTCAATTAAAATATATACTAGATGTTTTATAGATTCTTGTAAAACTCTTCCCCTCCAAAAGTTTGGAAAATGTGATGGAATAACGACAAAGAAAAATGTCATTTTCAGTGTCACCATGAGGATCAGACGGGCTATGCAGAGATACAGATCAGCACAATGTAAATGACAGATGCTGTACCTGCCATAGGGACACAGCAGTAACTGGCAGCAAACACGCATTTCTTGGTGACAGGCTGGAGCTCCTAATAAAACAGAAAAACTCCTCCAGTTCTTTGTATTATTTTCCAGTGAACCTCGAAGAGCACAAGGGTTTAATGAGAGCTGGGCCAGCGGATAACACCCTCGCACTTCGAGGATGACATCTTGACATGGTGGTGATAAATCGCCACCCCTCCCAGTTGGGGGCCTAGTGACCATTAGTGGGTCTCCACCAGGGCTGCAGGCCTTTGGGACAACTGGGTTTGTCCAGGGTGACTCTCAGCTTCTGTTCTCCCCACTGGCACTGCAGAAAACACTGTGGACTGAATCCACAGTACACTCCACACGAAAAAACACACATATGCAGTGCATGCATACACATGTGTCAGCTGGGAGAGAGGCATGGGGTGTCAATTTCTTTTTGAATACGTAATGACAAACTTTAACAGTTATCCATGTCGTTAAGAGATAAATAAACTCCAAACCCCTACAGCAGAGAAAACATATTTTGCTTCATCCCAGGAAATGATGTTTTTTTTCTGGGAGGGGGTAGGGTGGGGTGGGGGGGATAATAAGGTCCTGATCCTTACTGTGTGATGATCCAGTAAGCTTAGGTCTCTCTTCCTCAGCACTGCCCAGATGGACAAATGTGTGAGAAATGAGAATGTTTCTTGCAAGCCACGGAAGAACGAGAGGGATGCTGGGGACCCCCAGACCAGCAGGAGCACCAGAGCTCACTAGCATGGGACAATGACTCAGCAGCCATTAGTCTTGGTGAAATCTGCCAGCCTGCAGCCTGGCACTGCTCCAGCTTGACCGGTATCCTGTATCCTGTATACTCCGAGGGTTGAGCCCCACCTAGAACTGATTTCACAGCAATTATGACAAGTTACTGTGCACTAAGGCCACACGTATCAAGCTCACTAAGTTATGTGCCATAAGGCCACACGTACCAAGCTCATTAAGTTACTGTGCACTAAGGCCGCACGTATCAAGCTCACTAAGTTACTGTGCACTAAGGCCACATGTATCAAGTTCACTATGTTACAATCACATAGTGAGTACATTTCTATTTAGGGTTTTGTCACTAAACACACCGTACAAAATGGTAACACATTTAAAGTGCCCTGAAATAAATTCTTTCAATCACGCTTTACATTAACTGCACCAACATAACACGTTTATAATCAAAATATTGATATATGATAATAATTACAAACATCATATTCATATCATCTTATAATGTCTGTTATTAATGTACATTAAAGCTGTTAAGGTAGGTTAGGATGTTATGGTATACTTGCTTGCTGCTTATGAATGTTTTATGAATGCATAATGAATGCATTATGAAGGTGCACTGAATGCTCTATGAGCGTGTTATGAAGGCACAGTTAATGAAAAGCGTTACCTTTCTCACAGAAATATCAGCTGTAATACAGAGAGCGGTTTTGTCCGGGGAAAAAAATAGTCAGAAACCGTGTGCCATAAAAAGTCTGTGTTACTTGGTGCTGATGCTACCCGTCTCCCTAGAAACAGCCGAGGTGGGGGTGGGAACTTTCAAAGGCTAGTGCCTTCAGTTTGACTGCCACACAGAGTGACAAAGTGATGCAAACTGATGATAGACAGTCAACTTAGCAACAGTTTCACAAACTGCTTCCAACCAGAAGAGACGTGCAGAGAAGGTCTGAAACCCAAGTTATACACGATCAAAATATCAAAGGCCACAAATGGGGTTGTGGAAAAGACACAGTATAAATAAAGTGCAGAAATCAATAAACATGTCAGCACCTGAAGGATAAAAAAATGTTTGTTTTTTTTTCATTGAACAAGGTAATGTAAAGTAGATATGAACCATATCTATATGCTGGCTTTTTCAAAGACTTCTAAACATCTGAGATCTCTACCCATGGAGCAAATACACCCTGAGATAAGCCAGAGCGATTCTGCCCCTGTATGCTTGATGCGGCAGAATACCTTGCTGTGAAGAATGCTGTGAAGTTCATGGGTAATTTTTTTTTTGCCAAAAGGCCAATGGTCACTCTTGCAGTGCTGCCTTACAGAGACAGCTTCAAGGCTGCCTCACGCAAAACTAAAACTAACCATGACAGACAAAGCTGTAATGGTCTGCCAACAAACTGACAGAAAACATGCCCTCCCTTAATAAACCTCGTCCAAAGAGAAACCTTAGCAATCTAAGCAATGCCCCAGAGAAGAATCCAATGATTTTTTTTTTAAATACAAAATACAAAAATGTGACTTATTACAGAGCTCTCATCAACCAGCCAAGCAGCCTTCAGCAATCTCATTATGTGACAGGATTTTGACATGCACTGGTATAAATAATACTGCAGATTTCACACCCCTACAAAACCCACATGTATAGAACCAACTGCCTTCGTTTTCATCATGCACTTCAGAATATGACTAGATATTTTATGTTATCTGGCTGTAGTGCTGAGGCTGTATTCTTCAAAACGGATTCCTATTACTCCTGTTGCCCAAAAGGTACCAGGGCAGAGTAGGTCAACCAGCAGGATATGGAAAATGAAATTGTGGAGCACAGCAGAGAGGTTGAAGAAAGTATCAAATGAGGAAACCGGCTTGTTACCAGAAGGTATAAAATGACTAACGTAGAAAGGAAACAAAGAGTGGGTTCAAGTTTAATGAGTCTCTGGTGTTTATGAAGAGATACTGAAAGCATGAGTGCAGGATGTAGCCTGACCTGCGTCAAACAGCCATATTAGATGAGATATTGATAGCTGGCAGTTCCATGTGCTTAACTGGTTGGAGAACCTAGCAGGAGGACCTGGAGCATGGACACTAATCTGCACTTCAGAAGGTTCCACGTGGTGGTGAACAATGACTAAGCCATGGTGTCTTAGGGTAATGCTCCAAAAATGTCCCCTCACATAACTTATCAGCTACTAAGGATCACAAAAGTCATGTGTGGGGGGGGATGGGTGGGTAAAATGGGTTAAAGCAGAGCCAAATCATCAGCTGTCAAACAAGCCTTTCAGCAGGAAGAAAACATTACCAGCACCAAGCATGGAAATAAAAGAACAGCAGTCACGAGGACATGGAGGAAACAAGATTCATTCCTAACATCCGACATTTAATCATGCATTTCAAGGATTCCGAAAAGATAAACAGTGGTTTGTTATTGTACGAAATAGCT
This sequence comes from Mormyrops boulengeri, assembly GCA_026781065.1. Lineage (NCBI taxonomy): Eukaryota > Metazoa > Chordata > Actinopteri > Osteoglossiformes > Mormyridae > Mormyrops > Mormyrops boulengeri. The sequence continues at coordinate 2,906,897 of JAODLD010000008.1, read as the reverse complement.
TATGAATACTTAGTGGAGTTTTGTTTGCTCAAAACCAGTCCGAAAATCAAGAAATATAATACAATCAGATAAGACGATGGTTTTAGCTTCAAAGAACTCCCCAAACTTATCTGTGTATTTCTAAGAAAAAGAAAGTTTTGTTTTGTAGGTCAATTATGCAATAAGGACTGTGTTCTTGGAGAGTAAATAAGCTGCAAATTGGCCTCAGGCTTTTGTCTGAACATATATTCCCTCGAAGAAAACCAGAAAATTCTGATCCAGTATTACTGACTGGAGCAAACTCCTTCTAAAAATAGGGTTCAGGCATGGATAACCAAACTCTGTGATAGCACTCAAGCATACAAGGCTAGTGAAGGCAAACCACGTTGTGTGCTTCATGTTCACAGCGTGATTCCTCACAGGCAACAACTACAGCACTTTCTGTCACTATTAATGAAGGTCTACATACAACTTTCATGAAGAAAAGAAAAAAAAAAGTAAATAAGTTAGTAAAAAATACATCTGATAAGTTTTTATCATACTATCCTTTCTGGGTTAAAAAAGTTCTATCAGTCTTTTCTGGTCTCAAACATTTCGCTTAACTATTACACAAGTTAATTCTTGAAAATAATTTGCAGCCTTAATATGTGTCAGCAGATCAACATGCAAGCCACTCAGCAACAGACAGGCTTTGGAAATATCATCTGTTGAATAATGTTTTGCACTTTCCGAGAAAGGGCAAAAAGTTATGAATTAGAGTGGGAGAGAAACATTTCGTCAACAGCTTATTCTGAAAACAGAAATGTCATTTTACCTGCTGATGATGCGTCACGGAAAATTACAGTGCAGAAAGAGGACTCGAACAAAAGAGACCGAGACACATGGAATGAACAGGAATGTGGTGCAGCAAGTCTGCTATTCAGTGCAGTCAGTCCAAGTCTGTTTTTCATTTGTCGTTCTTTTCTGATTGACATGCACATCACAGTGTCTGGGATTCCTGGAAAACATTACTTAGCACAGCCTGTAAAGGTTAGTGAGAATTTACAGCTGAACCTTAAAGCCCTTGATGTAGCTCTGGCAATCAGTATTTCATCCCATATGGACACACACACAAACAGTCAACGCCACCAGGCTTTCAGTCAATGAGTCACACCCACAGACAACAGAACCTTGCTAAACATAAAGAAACATCAGCAACCAATTCAGAATGAACAATCTCTGCCTCATTCGTTTCCATGCTGAGTAACGATAGCAGATTGCAAACTGGACAAGTGTTATGGAAAGCAATTAGGAGATTCCCTAACCGTAAAGATACACAGAAATATATGTTGCTAGAAAGGGAACAAAAACAAAGGACAGGCAGCAGCTCTTGGGGTGTAAGTACTGCACTCCCCTGCAGCAGGGGAAGCAGCTGCCTGACACTGTTGGTTCCCGAAGGCCTCGTAATACTGTGCTTGGTTTTCTCCATCATAAGCGCAGCCCTACAGGAAGCACTCTTATCATGTGATATGGGTAAAACACACCACTGGTGGTTAGGGAGGAGAAAGACGTGCACTTCACCGACCTAAAGAGGCTCCATTAGAAAATTTCAATCAACCAACCAATGGGATGCTTTACAATTTACAATTATACATACCGTACTGTACCCGCCGAACCGCTGAAGCCAAGCAGTGTTTTCACTGTGTGTGTGTGTGTGTGTGTGTGTGTACACATAATGCATGAATATTCGTTGGCTAACTAAGAAGACGTCATATCTGTAATTTTGGTGATTTTCAGGTTTTTGATGCACTACACAATAGGAGATCAATATTTTACTCTGTGAAAAGCTCATGAAAGAGTAGCCGGTAGAAATCTTCAAGAAAGTGATGCAAGTAAACCTGTGAGGCACATGTCCTTTGGGTCAACTGCCTCCAAATTTGCAGTATTTTAGACAGGCATGCACTGTTGATAAGCACAAGCGATGCACTCACATTGTTTCTGTAATGTTACAGGCCACAGATAAAGCCCTGGGGTAACCATGTGACCACTGTGCGCTGCTGTCTGTGTACTGCACACTGAATATTAAGCTAACTTTATCGCGGTATAACAAAAATGTCTTTGTAAGACATTCCAAGACTAAAGTAGAATTTTATAAGCAATGTTTACTGCTCCAGGTTCACCTAATGAATGAATGAATGATGTTACACTTATACAGCACTTTATGTAGCACTTTATATAGTACTTTTCAAGACACCCAAAGTGCTTTACAGTGTGCTTATCTTTATATTGTGTCCACAATTTAATGTATCGTTCACTCAAGATAATAACTTGTGCATGTAACATAATTTCATTTACGAAGACTTTTCTCCATGTTTTTGCGTTCTGAATAAAGTTTGAGCAAAAGAGTTCCTAGAAAATTACATGGCTATTTTTTGTAACATTGGGTGCATATTCAAAGGGCACAGTTAGGCCTAGGCCTATCTGTCATATATAGTTTGGTTACAGGATTAGCCATTCAGCTATTTGCTACTCTGTTAACCACCAGGACCTATTTCTATGTTGCCAATATCTAAAACAAAATGATTTTCTTTTATTTTTACCTCCATAATTACATCAAATGTTATTATAGGCAATGAAGATGAATACCTCATACATACCATTTAGTCATTTCACTGGCGTTGAAAATCTCATAGGTGACATTAGTATTGTATTACTTGTTGAACCGACAAATACAAGTTATCATTATGAATCTACGTCCTTTATATTCCAAGTCAGAATCTACGAACAACAAAGTGAGCAGGAAAATCATTTTTCGAATCCCCTGAAAAACAATACTAGCCTACAAAAAAGATCGGTTCATGGCACAGAAAATTAACATTATCTTGCCAGTTAAATTTAATCTGGAATGGGAAATAACGAAGGCAGTGTGATGCTTTCAGCTGTAATGTACTGATCTGTTTCACATAGAAGTGTGAGTAGAAGCAGACTGACTCCAGTGGCCACCACCCCAGGCATGACTTGACTTCTTCCTTGGCTACAGTGGGAATTCCATGGCTGACACATTTTACTAAATGGAGACGTAAATGGAAAACACACCATAAAACTGAATCTGAGGCATTCAAGTGGATTCCACGATACTTGCTTATTGAACTTTAAATGCATCTAAGGTATTTACATCTTGGAAACATTATTAAATTACAATTATCAGTTATTATTATTTATTACCATAATTAAGCTAGTGCTGAAATGTAATAAATACATGGAATGGCTGAGGTGCCTAAGGAGAGGTTTGGGAACTGAAGCGGTGTTCATCTAGCCATCCAGCAAGATATCAGTAACTTTTTTTTCCTTTGCTTCAAATTTCCACAAATTCGCAAATGTACATGACCCAGATAAGTAGCTTTAAATATTTCCCTGAACTGTGTAAGACTGTTGCACTATACTGTATTAAATCTGTAATGTTTGTTTGCTTTTTTCTTTTAATATTTACAAACTTACTCTGCAACAACAACAATAATAAAATAATAACGATAAAATAATTATAATACATGACCTGATCCACTGATCTGTAATACAGCAGAAATAAGAAAAATGAGTTACACCACCTGTAATTCTGCAAAAGCCGGAGGGTTCTCCCAGTGCAGCACTCATCATCTCCATGTGGCAGCAAACTCAGATTTGTTTCATACACATTTACACTACCTTAGCCTCTACAAATTGTGACACATTTTTATTCCAGTGGGAACAAAAATAGCAACAGATCAAGAAAAAGTATTTGGTATAGTGGAGAAAAATGTGACGTGCTCCCTTTATAACCTTAGGAAAAAAACAAATTATAAAATACAGCTGCTTTGTAAGATCTTCAAAAGATTATTCCATAACAAGGGAATGCATTTATGCATGTGGAGTGAGCATCTCGGTCGTTCAGCCGGTAATGGTGCGAAAGTATCTTTTGAAAGATCAAAGGTCTGTGGGTTAATTCATGTTGACCCCAAAAAGCGTCACAGAGCTGAAAGGCACATATACTTTTTAATTTAAAATCAAATGAGCCACTGCAGGTCATATGATATTGTTAGACACTTCCTTAAACTTAAACTTTCCTTAGTGCAGGGGAAGCTTAGTATTACCAAGACCTTAAAAAGCTGTCATAGAAATTTGAAGGTGCTCCCATACAAAGGAAATGTTAATAAAAACTGTTTGCGTGCAGAAAACAGAGATAACAAGTGATGTCATGCAGGCATGTGGGTTTGTGTGCTGAATTGCGGTGTGTTTGCAGGACATAAATATCTACGTAAGTATCTGAATTTGAGTGCAACAGCCATCACACAGTAAAGGGTGTGGACAAGAGCAAACCTCTAATCTGACCTCCTGCGCTTGCTTTCAAGACACGGGAAGTTCCAAGGTTCCTGTCAGGAAGGGGAGGAACAGTGTTTATGGACACACCCCCACCCCCACATTACAACAGCAGCTCTTACAAACCTTCTTAGAGGCACAGACAAGAATGGCTCTACAATTTATTTATTTATTTAATACAATGAGCAAATATATTTGAAGGCCATTTGGGGCCAGTTCTGTTGCTGTTCAGCTCATTTTTAGAGTCTCATCTGCTTTTGTTTAAAAGTACAAAAAAATTGCTTGAACATCACTCTTCAATTGCATAATGACAGAAGTAAAAACACAACAGTTCAGGAGACGACGCTCAATGACTCTGGGAGCAGAGATTCTATAACGGGAGCCTTACGGTTATGTCCTCCCTGTGCAGGTCTCCGCATCCTCCTGTGAAATATCTAGAGTCAAACTGGGCCAGCCCAGTTGTCAAGGGCTGACCGTTGACATGTTTATGGGCCAATGTGCTTAATGCAGTCCGAGGCTGGGAATAGACGACGGACATTAAGTGAAGTGATAAATAACACTGAATGTGTTGATATCTCGGGAGCAGCCGACTGCGGCTTGCTGCAGTCATAGTTATGACCTATTCTTTCCCCTCGGTCAGCCATTCTACAAGAGGCAGACATTTAATTGGTGTCTAGTTGGATTTGGATTCTTTATTAATAACCTTCATTAGGCATTCAGACCCCATTTGGAGCTGAGGCTGAAAACCTGCCATTTTGTCTCGGTGATGGACAGTACTGATATCCTTAAACAGTCCGAGTAACAGAAGCGCAGCCATTCAATTAGGCGGCAGCATCTGATTGCTGTGGTACACAGCTTTGTGCGAAAGGCCAATTTGTTACAATGAAGGAATATATGTCCGCAATCCAGCACTGGCTACACATTCTGCTCAGATAGTATCATGCAAGCACTTCACAATAGGCTACATTTGAAAAAGTGAATCTGATCTACAAAGGAGTTTCATTCCCCTGACGTCGGCCACTGGAGCAATGAATCAGAAAGAAAATGAGGCTGCGTCCTGCCTCCATTACCCCTGGAGGTGAGGACCATCTGGCTCCAGGAGGTGCTGATGGATGCTCTCCACCTCCCCCCGGAGCTCCGGCTTATGGCTGGGTCATTCCTGCAGGGTACAGGCCATCTGACCCCATGAGTATTAACAGCTGATTGGGTAAAAGTGTTTCCGTGCATATGTGTGTGCATAACTGAGCATTTGTGTGTAAGTTAGTTTATTGTGTATTGAAGCATATGCGTGTGGACATTTAAATATCTCATGGGACCCTGAAGAAACATATTGTGGACTGCCTTACATGTGGAACACCTGTCATTTTTAGAGCCTCATCTACATGTGTTTAATTAAATGGGCAAAAAGTATTTTTTTGACATGTTTGAATTGACCCGTGACCAGCATAAGCAGTTTGAAAATGTATGGAGAGATAGACGGATTTTTGTATTGAGGCTAAATAGCCTTACGACTCTATGGTTGTGGGTCCAATTTGGCCCCTGGCTCTGCGTATGTGTGAGGAGTTTGCATGTTATCCCTGAATTAGTATGAATGTCCACAGCCATGCAGTTTAGCTGGATTAATGCTTCTAAATTACCCTTGTGTGTGTCTGTGTGTGTGTGCATATGTGCATGCACCCTGTAATAAACAGGCATCTCATCCAGGGTTTCTCCTGCCCAGTACTTTCTAGGATAATCTCCAAACACAGAGCAAGCCTGCATTTGATAATCTATGGAAAACTGTTGTACAAATTGTTTTGGTGGCCTGACATCCAACAGGGTTCTATATAGTTATACCTAAATTGTATCCACTGCTCACCAAGAAACACTAGAGGTAAAACAGGAGGAGGAGTGAAGCCAGCTGACCCGCTGGCTTGTGCTTCTGAATGTGGGCCTCGCCACTGCTTGCAACAGTGCCCAAACACAGCAGGGGAACAGGGCTAATTTGTTAACTTGCTTGGACAGCCCACCATCTGCTATTCTGGATCTGCCTATACTGTACCTTCTGTGTATTAGCTTGACTCTAGTGGAGAAGAAAGAATCCATGAGGAAAGTGCATATGAAGGAATAAAACACAAAATAAAATAACAGTAATTTGAAATTGCACTGTTAATAATGGGAGACAAAAATTCCACATCAATGGACCAAATAAAATACCCTTTGTGCATATTATATTACAGTCAAAGTTTGCAGCACTCAGTAATATCCAGCAGACAGTTATCTTGTGAATAATACAAAATGGGACTGTATGTGAATTCTAAACTAATCTGCTGCTGCTAACACAAAATAATTAGGTAGGGCACCATTACAGAGGCAGCTGATTACTCAAGGGATTGTAAAGGTGCCCTTCCTTAGTATGATGAATTGACAATTATACTTTCCTGTGACAGGACAATAATGCGCCCATCCAAAAATCACAATGACACGCCAGATAATTAACTATGTGCCATTTTTACCCATCTCAGGTAACAAACACATATCTCCATATCTTTCCTGTGACAGTGTCTTGCTTACACACTCATGCCATATCCCCTGAACAGTCAGGTTGTGCTGCATAAATTCGATACCTGTATTAGAATCTTTCAGGGTTCAGAATCAGCCAATGAATGTAACTTTTCACCCATACGCAAACCTTTGCTGACTCAACCCAGGCTGTAAAATGAATAGTTTGACAGTAAGGTAATTTGGGAAAAAACTGCAAAGAAAGATGCTGGAATGTAAGTCTACTTGGACAGCATTCAGATGGCAGAAAGGGAGACAGGGAAGCAGTGCATGATTCAACCAGCTTCTCCATTCAGCTGATGGCTTGCACACAGTGGAGAAGGTAATCATCCCTGCACTCTGGGATAGCTCCCACAATGCCTCTGTGGAATGGTTTTCACCTGATCTCACTGCTCCATACGGGAAATCATAGACTGGCAATCAGAGTTACAGTCTGCACTGGTTTTACTCTTTCTGGTTTACTCTCTTCTAAATCTGGGCAGCTGGGTATGCAGTTATTTTGTATTTTATAATGTCCTGCTGAATGTAAGAAAATACTAATTTTTAACAATGATACCCGATTACACTATCATCAGGGACAGAACCAGTTAGTCCATTTTTAGTGGGTAATTCACAGTTCCAACTGTGATCTGATTGGACCCAGAAACATCAAAGGTCATTTTCACTGGGTAGCGACACATCAATGTACTCGTGGGTTTAAGCAGCAGCTATGGCAGGCTGAGCAGCTGCTGTACCTAGAAATATGGCGAGGATGTGCCTCAGTCCAGACAGGCAACTATAGTAATAACAGCAAAACGATCTCATGAGCATGCACGGTATGCATGCAACGCCGTACCACTCATCTGCGCTGAAATATACATGTACCCTCAGACTGTTCGACAGGAAATCTATGTGACACCAGAAACATCAGGACATGTGTCCTCCTCTAGACCAAAGACAGAGAGACATTACCAGTAGGGATCTTAATCATAACAAGACCAGCTGTGTAAGCAAGTGGTTTGGACTCAAACCAACTACTGGGAGAATTTTATCAAGGACAGAGGCCTTCTGAGATAATGCAAGCTCATCCTGGAAGCATATAAATTTAGAAAAAGAGCAGAATGTTGGATCAAGGGTAGTTTCATATTTCTGCTGAAGTGACAGATTTGTGTACTCTCTCCCTGTACCACAAGATAATGAAAGACATTGAACAGCCTCCAAATATCAGGCCACTAGTGAGTACCATCATAAAAGTGGCCATAACCCACATGAGGCATGTACGTTACGAAGGAGATCGCTGTTGAGTAAACAGGAAAAACTGTTCTGTACACAGCAAAAAGCATCTGAAAAAGTAATTTGGCAAATGCAAGAGCACAACACTGATGGATCTGGTAATCTGATCATGTCACTGGTAACTCCAATGCACAAAATTTAAACATTAATATGGTACTCCATTTTTTTCTGAATCCTCCACGCTCTTACACAGAGTGAGAGTGAATGCTATGGGCTTATATACAGCAATGAAACAGTGTCGCAAATTATCTGCTGAATTCAGAAGCACTGTAAGCAAGAGCGGTTCGAAATAAGACTCCTGTGAGCCTTTAGTGACAGCCCATTATGTACTTTACGTCTACAAGTACAATTCCATAATATGCTATATACAGACTGGTCACTTATTTTGCCCAAAACCTCAGCTGATCATTGAACCACTGAACTCGGCGTAGCCTCACGAAAAACTCCTTCAATCCAAAGAAGATAATTGTTGAAAGATTACTGCCAACATTATTTGAGTAAGTAAAAAATAGTATGGCTTTGAAAATTTTACATCTGCTGGCTTTTTTGTGTATACAATCCCTTCAACCAGCAAAATAAAAGAGGAGATACAACCAACACTGTACGCTGGGATAGGATTTTATTTTTTTGTGTGAAATCTGTTACTCCGTGTTTAGTATTGTTCAGAAAACACTGAATGAAAGAAGATGTACAGCTTAGTTCTTAGGCTCCTGGAGTCTAATGATTGTGTTCGAGTCTTAAGTGTGAATCCAATAAATGCAAATTCCTCAACCAGGTATTTAGAAGTGTCCATCCAAAGCCAATTGCTATCAGTTTGGCTTCACGGCAGATGAGAAAGACCCTGTAGGACTATTTTAAAAAGAGAAAGCAGCAAGGTTCATAAAGGACCTCTGAAGACAGAAATGTCTATTGTCTACAAATCAGTCTGAAAGAACTTCAATGGATTGTTTATTAGCAGATGAGAATTAATGGCTGGTTTGTACCAGGGTATATAACTGAAGCTTGCTGAGCTTCAGAAGCTTCAGAAAAAAGTATGACAAAGTAAGAGAGAGAGAGAAGAAACATATTGTGTTGATACATTTACCATTTGGATTTGGAAGACAGACTCAGGCAACTGGAAATGTCTCAAGCCGGAAAGAGAATGATGTGTCCCAATAAAACACAGTAATCTTTCCCCACGTGCTCATCTCAATCTCAGCTGTAGTAACTGGTATTAGGAGAAAAAAGGCTTTAAAACCTATAGAGGGTGTGTTTATCATGAACTGCCAGTAACAGATTGGATTAACCCACTACCCCTTGGTTATCTTATTTATTCACATCAGGTCAATCCAGGTAGTGACTGACAGAGCAGCCACCCCATTTACTGACAGTTTCAAAGCCTCATGTTTCCCAACAGGTTATCATCGGCACACATGCAGTCCTACAATCTTTCAGTCCACTGCCAAACACACCAGATGTGACGTGTTGTTTGCATGACAGTGGGGTCAGTTAACAAAGATTCAGGCTGGTATTCACTATGCTACCAAATAAAACACTAAGCCTTGTAACTTATACATTTTCAGCTATTTCAGTATTTGCAGAAGGTAGGCTATACAGACCATTTGTCCTGAAAAAGGATTAAACCAAATTTAAAAACCTTTTTACTTTCCCATGCCCAGACCTACAGTACATACTGTACGTTTGCATTAGTCCAAAACAGTTAAGGGTGCTTAATGATTCCTGGGTGTACCAACTCCATACATTCAGAACCAGGGTGTGTGATAGAAATCATTATTATATTACAAAACAATCCCGTTATAATGGACTTTAGTCCATTATATCCAGAGTTGCTGCATGCCCAGAACACAACTACAGGACACCATTTACTCATGCCACACCCCAGCAGATACACTTGTGGTATAGATTACTATATTGTACATGTAGTAATCCAACTTTACCTGACTGTTGGAAGTATATATGGCCTATAAGTGGTTATACATGTACTGTACAGTAGTAACCTTGACCTAATTGCTTACTACATCCCTCCAGCTGCGAGCGTCGTCTCCCGACGCACAGCGTGCCTGGTGATGGACAGCCACACAGACCAATCAGTGCTGCCTGCTATTATGCCATGCCTATTTATAGAGCGTGACTATTAATAATCCCGACTACGTATCTGCACTGGATATCACCTGCATGCCACGAGCCTTGTAGGCGGAGCCTGCATGTCCGTTATAGCTGAACAAAACTACAACTAAAAGCGTCTCTGGGGACCAAATTGTTTGTCCGTTATAAGCGAAATTCCATTATTTGCGAGTTTGCTATATGCAATGCTTTTTCTGCATGTTCATAAAGGCGCACGGCCGGGACCAGCGGACCTCGTCCGTTATAGACTATATTCCGTTATAAGTGAGTCCACTATAACGGGATTATACTGTATCTAGCAATCACCTTAACTCTTACGGAATGGGGAGAAATAACATATTGACCTTCCTTCCAATGTCCATAATGATCATCAAGAATTTCCAAATAATTAACTAAATGTGCTGGAAAAAAAAATGTGGTGAGAAAGCAAAACTGATTGATCTACATGATCCGGAATAAAATGCAACACGTAGATTTTCAGTAATTTCACCTCTATAATTTCTGTGACACAGGTTTCCAGCTTTATTATTTAGCGGAGAGCTTGGGGGCTTAACTTTACACATTAGATGTTATTTGTACACGTTACCCTCCAATTTGTGGGTGGTAAGGCTGCACCATAATTCCCTGCATGGCTTCACATATGTGCAAATCATATGTGCCAAATATATGTGTGTGTCCATTGCATCCATTAATCATGTGCCATCCTCCCAGCGACTGCTATGTGCTTCCAGGGATCAGCCAAGCTGTTCTGCTCAGTCCCCAGTTCATCGCCACGTCAACATGGCGACAAAGAGAGCCACATGACCACTCTGATACTGACTTGCTGTGCTGGGTTAGTGGCATGTGTTCATGCAGTGTTCTCATTTAGGTCTCTTTTGTCTAACCAGTCAGGAAACGCTAATTTAGGATCCTCTTTGAACATTTCCTCATCCTTCCCTGAGAAAATGATACCCTTCCCAAAATGAAATTTCTATAGTGGAGAAGGAAGGTGGTGCATTGGGTTTGTCATTGGGAGTCTCCTCGTCTGAGTGGCAGCCAAGGCTATTGTGTCACTTATTGAACATGCTGTTATTTTCAATAAGTGTTTAAATAAAAATGAACAGCAGTTTACTGGGACTCCATTTGTAGACTATATGAATGAACGAAAACTACGCACATTATGTGTGTTAACCCATATGACCTGTGATTTGACAAGGCCAAATTCTTCCGTTTATATATCACTCCAAGTGAGGCAAAAATACACGGCTTTAAACAATTTAATTTCACTTCCTCATTTGGTTTTGTAATCTGACTTTTGAACATTTTTATTACAAGTGCCTGATAGCAGCAATAAATCACCTTAAAATGTCTTTTCTTAATAATTAAATTCCTTCCATTCTAATTTATATGTCACTCATAAAAATATTAAGGATTACCTTTTCCTCCTTTCATATCATGCACATGAATAGCAAATGAGTGCTTAGGTTACGACTTAAGAACAGTCCCATTTCGATTCATTTGCACCTACGGTGGCACAAAACATATTTAACTGTAAACCTCAAAGACTGAGGAAAGGCTTGAAAATAAATGAAGAGGTTTCATAATACTACAGGAATAACAGGACCACCTGCATATTAGCACATTTTCAGATAACATCCCTTAGAATCTTTTCATCAACACAAGTTAAGGCAATGATGGCCGCCAGAAGACACTTTTCTGTATATTTCATTTTACGGTTTAACCATCTCTAAATAACGGTGTAAACCACAGATAGCAGTTTACAGACAGATCTTTCACAACAGACACAATTAACCACTGTCTGAGGTCCGAAGAAAAGGGGTTTCATGTAATTCACTGACATGACTTTGAGGTTGAAGAGGTTTTTGCTCGTTGTTTGTTACAGCTTGAATAGAATCGATTCACAGAAGCTTCTTGACAGCTGGATGCCGTGTCAGTATGTTCTTACTCTCACCCAGCCCTTAAGGCATAGATGTCATGTCTGTTCATATATGACAAAGTGCTGGGGGGGGGGGGGGGTATTTTACACTGGTTTATTGCTGTTTTTGAAACAAATAACCAGAAAATCTCTGTCGTTTGCTAATATCAGCAAAGATACTACCATGGTTTTATGTTAATTCTCGGCGGAAGAACGAGCCAAGCACACACACAGGACAGCTTGCTGAATATTTACAGATCTCTACCTCCCCCAGTACTAAACTCACTTCCAGGCATTAAGGAAAATGTCCCTCTGTTGTTATGGGATCTGCTCAATTATTCATTGTGTAAATTATGTCACAGAGATACCATGTGACCTGATTTTATCTTCTGGAGGCCAAAATTACAAAATGGATACAAAAGGCAGACATTGTATAGCAGGGGCCAAATGCAAATATGCCGTTTTTTTCAGATAATGCACCAATTCCTTCCCAAAAATCTCATGATTACAGAAGGTTTGGTGATATGTATGTCCTTTATTTGCTTTGGCACAACATAAAAAACTGGCTTGCTGGGCTAAGCCTCTGGTGTCAAGGGCGTTGGTTCCAGCCCAGCCTCGGCAGAATACTCTCATGTCCGTGGGTCCTTGAGCCCTTAACCCCCAACTCCCTGGGTGCCACAAGGTGGCTGACCCTTTGCTGTGACCCCTAAGCTTGCTTTCACCATATGTGTCTGTGTATCTCAAGGAGAGCAAGATGTGGCAAAGAGAATTTCCCCACATGGACTGACAAAGTAACAGCATCCTGTGTTTTGTGTGTCTGTGTGTACCACACTGACCATGGAGAAAAGTTGGAAAAGTAGAGAAGTGTCAGAGGAGGTAAGAAACGGGAATGTAGAAAAGCATGGACAATTGCACTGCTACAAGTCCATCTACAGGACCTTCACATTCCTGTGTCCACTGTGCACAACGTAATCAAGAACTTTAATGTCCATGGCACTATAGCCAACCTCCCTGGACAAGGACAGAAGCAAAAAGCTGATGAAAGACTGCAGCAAAGGATTGCCTGAATTGTGGCAAAAGAACCTTGATCAACTGCCAAACAGACTGAAGCTACCCTAAGGTAGTTTCAACTCACCATCCATCAGCATCTCAGTGAAAGGCTCTATGATAGGAGACCCCGGAGGACCCCATTGACACAAACCAAACAGGAGTTCGCCAAGACACTCCCAAATAAGCCAAAAGCCTTCTGGGAGGATGTTCATTGGACAGATAAGACCAAATTAGAGGCTTTTGTTGAAGCACATCATCTTCATGTTCACTACGAACAAAAGGAAGCCTTGAAAGAGAAGGTTAGCAGTATTGCTACAGTCAAACATGGAGGAGGTACATGTGGGTACATGCCGCTGGGTGCCTTGAAACTGTGCATGGAATTATGTAATGCAAATTTTACCAGTGTGTTTTGGAGCGTAATGTTGGACCCAGTGTCAGAAAGCTTGCTCTCTGCTGAAGGTCATGGGTATTTAAACTGGACAATGATCCAAAGCACACTTCAAATAAACACCCAGAGATGGTTTCACGCCACGTTCTGGACAATTCTGAAGTTTTGATCTAAATAACATAGAATGTCTGTGGAGAAATCTGAAAAGAGCAGCTGGGGGAAGGCACCCGTCAAATCTGTGAGACCTGGAGCAGTTTGCAAAAGAAGAGTTCTCCAAAATTCCAGCAGAGTGCTGCAAGAAGCTTATTCATGGCTACAGGAAGTGCTTGTTTGCCGTTATTCTTTGCAAAGACTGTGCTATCAAATATTAAGTCTCGGGTGCCAATAATTTTATCAATACAATTTTTGTTATTCTGTGTCAAATAACATTTGACTTATTTTCCTCCAGATTTTTTTCCATGGTGTGAATGCAAATAAAGAAAATACATAAGTTAGCACTGAAATGTCAATATTTTTGCAAGAGAATTGGTGCATTTTCTGAACAAAACGGCATGTGTTCCCATATTTTGGCCACAGCTGCGTAAAGCATGTGGAAATATCAATAATTACCTAATAGGGTAGTTATTCATCTAGGCATTATTATATCGATTAACCAAATGAGGTATGCTAACGGTGAAGTTCGACAGATACATGGGTATATTTAATGGCAACTGAAAGTTCTGGGGTGGCTGGAGGACAAGCTTCAAGGTGACTAAGCTGACACACATTGACAGACATAAAATTGTTTACACCACTAGTGAGCAACAGCCTGCCAAACTGCATTTTGAAGATGTGGTTTGCAAGAATTAATAAAGAAATTAGAGTAATACCCGGAAAATTGAACACAAAATGCAGTTGAAGTTATAGCACTAAACATTGACTGTCTAAAGAGAGAGATGCAAATCCAATGACATTCTCACTCAGTATATGGTACCAGCCCCGAGAAGTCTTGTAAGGATGTGTTGAACTTCAGAAGCCATTCTTGTGAAAAAACAAGCAGAATTGATTCATTGTGCTGTACCTTCAGAAAACTACTTTCAACATGCCAATGACCCGAAAAACACTGCCAAAATAATCAAGAGCATCTTGAGTCTACTGTCATGACACGAAGGACTCGAGGCAGGCATTGTGGCAAAACAAAAGAGGTTTTATTGAGATCACTGGAGATACTGGAAATAAACAAGATCACAATTGATCAAAATGGGATGAGGGAAGCAAGAAAAGGCCAAAAGCAACACAAAGGAATGATGTTAATGACTGGACTGGGGAAGACAGGACTGGGAAGCACATATATATCATATATATGAGACTAATGAGGGAGCTAACAAGAGTCAGCTAGGAGTGATTAACAGATGGGTTAGGAATGAGAGGTAAGAAATGAGTAACAGGCTTGGCTTGCTAGGGCCACACTAGGGAGGACAGGTCAGGTGGACATGGCGGACATGGCGGGCAAGACATGACATCTACAGATGGAACACTGGCAGTGTTAGACTGACTACCTCAGAGCACTGACCTGAACTTAACTGAACAAAAAGCAACCAAAGTCAAAAAAGAGTTATGGCAAGTCATGAAAAAAAGACTGGGGGAATTTACCACAAGAAAATTTGAAAAAAAAAAAAGAGTATACCAAAGCAAATTGCTTCAGTTTTGTCTCCAAAGAAAGGCCAAAGAAAATTGGTTGTTTGAAAAAGATGACACATTCTTGTTTCTTTTTATTGTGTCAATATTTATTTAGTCTATTTTTTTCCTGAGAAAATATTCACTTACTGCCCAGATAAACATTTTAAACACACATTTTCTTTATCAGTCTGACTCAGAGTTTTTACAGGCACGTAGAGAGAGAGCAATCCTTATTCCTTGCAGTGGTGTTTGGCTCAGCAGGTTAGAATGCAGAGCCAGTGACTGGAAGGTCATCAGTTCAAATCCCAAGGTTGGCAGAGTGATGCCATCATTGGGCCCCAGAGCAAGGCCCTAAGCTCCCAGTTGCTCCAGGGACTATCTGACCCTGCCTTCTCAACTAGAAATTGCTGTGGGGGGGAAATATTTCTACTAAATAAATAAAACGTTAATAATTCATCAAATTTTCAGACTTTGAGATTTGGGATGAAAGTGATATGACAGTTTCTGTGCAGTGAAACCAAAAAACAAAGTGGCAAAAAAACTTTTTCTTGTCATTTATATTTGATAACTTCTAATGAGTGAATAAAGTGTTCCACACACATCAATCCCATCCATGCAGTATTCCGCTGCCAGAAGACGATTCTGGTGACATGTTCCTCATTCTGCTTCAACAGAATTTTAGGATTTATACTGCAGCGCCTGTTGCACCTATCTAACAGATGTGATCTAATTCACAAACAGGAGACACAATCCAGAACATTTAACCATTTGCACTGAGACTAGGCCTAAATGATGAACCACAAAATCAAAAAATCACGGCCCTGACTCTGCCGCATGACTTTCTGTGTCCGGTTAATAATACAAAGAACCTTAAACACTTTTCCTAATCATGCATAAAGGACAACCTTTAATTCTGTAAATGAACCATCACTTTCCCAAATGTCATTCCACTGTTGTGATGACAGACGCTTGGATTAATCCTCCAAACCGCACAAACAGCCAGAAGCGTGGGGAGGTTAACCGGTGGCCCACTGCACTTAGACTTTTGTCCTCATCACGTGACAGAGCAGAAAGCCAGAGAGACTAAAGAGACAAGTGCAAGAGCTGAAAGGAACGGATGTAGCTGTCACAGGACAAAAAGGCACCCGCTGGATCTGTAGTGAGGAATCAAAGCTGTGTGTGTTTGAGAGAGAGACACTGAATTCTTCATCACAAAGATATACATTTGTCCTTCCCCTTCCGCCCCATCTGGATTTACATTTACCGCATTTTGCACACACCCTTAGTCAGAGCGACTGACATAAGTGCTTAAAGACTCCTCAGAAAAAACATTGATACTGGTTCAACAGAACCCAGCTAAGAATACTATCACTCTAAAAAGCTCTGTTAGCAAGTAATACTTATTTTGTTTTTTAAATAAGAGTATAATCCTGGAAGTGCTAATCCAAGTACTTCAGAAAGAGGCAGGTTTTTAGGCGTCTGAAGCCACCCAACGACTCAGAGGTTCAGACATCTAGGGGAAGTTCATTCCACCACATAGCTGCCAAAACAGAGAACAGTCTAGCTGCATGTCTTCCTTGCACCTTGAGAGATGCTGGGACCAGTCGAGCGGTGCTGGGGGATTGGGGAGAATGTGGTGCAGTGCGGGGTGTGATAAGTTCTTTTAGGTAGGGGGATGCTAGTCCATTTTTGGCTTTGCAGACGAGCATCAGTGTTTTGAATATGATGCAGGCAGCTACAGGAAGCCAGTGGAGGGAGTTTGAGAACTTGTCCATGAGGCTGCTCCAAAGTCAAGCATTTAATTCCCAAGCAGGTTTACATCTGCTTTCTTATTCACAATTTAGCAAAATCCACTTAAAGTCGCGTACAAGATTTTACTAATGCATTAACGACAGCCATTAATAGGCAGGGCAGCTTTTGACTCGTTTGATGTTCTAGTCCCTAGGGGGCATGCGTTTTCCTGAATACATTGAGTACATTGGAGTTCTGTCACAAGGCACTGGCCTGAGATGTGATTGGTCAGTTCATGGTCAACACATCCGATGCTTATTGCCTTCCTCTTTGGGGCGGCACCGAATGAGTTGAGCATTGAATCCATCTCAGAATGCCTTATCCTGCATTATCTGACACATTGGACAACATTTTGGCTTCGCTGTCAGTGTCCAGGCAATCTTATCACTCACCAGCAGGGTGCTGGAGAGGAAATTAAATTCTGAGCAGACCAAAAAAATAAATAAATCAGTTTTGTTGGAAGTGGACTTTTAAACCGTCGACAGATAGGAGTGCAGGACAGATCAGAGAGAGGGATAAAAATCGATGCAGTGAAAAATAATTCAGGCATCAGTCGCAGTGCCAGCACGAAATGCTTTCTTATTGTGTGCGCAAAAGGACCTTTATTTGTCATTTTTAATCATTGGCCCCGAGAGTCCATTGGAAACTGTTGTGTCATTTCTTATCTCGTTTCGTCTGTCACAGTGTTATCGGAGCAATTTATGATCAATAACAGAAATGACATTTATCTCATATCTTTGCAAATCACATCAATCATACATGTACAAAAAGCATTTTTTTCCTTCCTTGAAGGAAAACCAATTCACTTGTGACTTTTCCCAAAGGAAACAGTTTACAATACAAAGCTATTTACTGTGTATTATTTAAACAGACCCCCAATTCCATTTCCTGTCACTCCCTTACACAAACCTCAAGCTGCCCCTACCTCTGCAGTGACCTTGGATGCAGAATGCCTCCTGAAATTTATTCTGTCGTTGCTTGAAGAAAATGACCTCCCCCGATTTCTTTTCATCAAACCTCCTCCCTAGAGATTTCTTTGCTCTCACAAGAAAGAGGGAAGTCTCATTTTGCCTCACTCAGGAGACAAACCCTAGGGTCTGCAGTACTGGGAGCATGTTATAGCTCTTTGCATAATGCGCATACTTTGGATGGGAAAACTAAGGGCACACAGTTTGATTAGCTCCTGTTTACTCACCACACAATCCTGAGAGGTCTGCAATTTACTTACATGATGCATGCTTGCATAGGCTTGCTTCATAGCAGCTACAAAGGTCCATAAAGGACATATTTGCCCACTTTCTATATGCAGTAATGAAAAGGCAGAAACAAAAGGCAGCATTATGTCAACTAGGACCTGGGAAGGGCTCACTTGAGAATGGCATAGATGCTAAAAGTAACAGTTTGGTGACAGAAGGTGAGCAGGACAACACTAAAGATTGTGCAAACAACAAGTGTTTATATTCCCCTAGCTCGAGTCCCACAATTACTCAGACAGCCTGCTCCCAGGTTCATGCGCATTTGCCAAGCTCACTGATAAATACGAATGTGTATATGAATGAGGCCAACAGTTCTCTAACAGTCCTCACTTGAGCCTCAAACATTTACAGCCATCTGACATAAACTGCCGTGTAAAGAACAGAAGCTAGATAGTTGCAGTGATCAACATCCGGTCTAATATTAAGGGGCTTTCAGACAGACGGTCAGTACTAATGTTCCTTCTGCCAGAAACCCACAAAGACGTATAAATGTCGTGAGACATTGGTATTCGTATAGCATTCTGCATTATCATAAACTCAATAAATAAATGAACAGGTCTCTAAACAACGGAGGGACATTTTCCTTCATGTCTGGAAGTGAGTTTAGTACTGGGGGAGGCAGAGATCTGTAAATATTCAGGGAACCCGCCCATGTGTATTCCTGGCTTGTTCTTCCCCAGGAAGAGTGAATTCATGCTACCTAAGGATCCAATATGGCAAAACAAAGAACAAAACAGCGAGTCAGCGAAGTGCTGAACTTTGAAAAAAGGTGTTCTGTGCAAATGACAGACAAATATTAGATCTTTGCTTGCATGGTCCTTCAGATGCTGATGATCTATCTTTAGGCATCACTCGATAGTATGGCAGCACAATTAATCGTTTTTAAATTGCAATCTCAATCCATACCCCAAAACAATCTCATTCTAGGGGCTGCACAATTCATCGTTTTTAAATCTCAACCTCACATCATAAGCTTAAACGATCTCATTATTACATGATACAAATTCTGCCGTGTCTGCATTATCGTTACATCAAACCAAATGCTCCCATTTTCATCCTAAGCTGTATCAACAAATGACAGGACTACATTACACTACATGACAAGAAGGGGGGGGGGGCAAAAAATATGTGTTTTAATAAAGAGCAGATGAGATTAAAGTACTTGTTTAGCATTTCTTGCAATAGGAAATGAGTTGTTTGTTAAAAGCCAGAACTGTGCCCTTTCTGTTCTGTAATGTTGATGTGACAGTGCCATTTCAGTAATGACCTATATTGTTATGGTGCACCAGTGCGTAAATTTTGACCGGTTCAGTACTTTTCCAAGGGGTGAATGAATCGATGAAATCCCTCATCTGCCACTATGGAAAATGGCTGATCACCCAATGCAATTATCTCCATTATTTGCATAGTTGTATCCCTAGCTCTGGTGCTGCTAAGCTTGGAAACTGATAAAGTGAATAATGAAATATTGACCAAGATTCATGCATAGGATTGATGCCGATGTCTTGATTTTTAATGAATATTGGCCGATACAAAATGTTAACCAAAATATCATACATCTCGACATATTGCTTGTTCCATCTTCATAGAAATATGGAATGCAAATAATTAAAACAACATTAATGATATTAATAATAATAACAATAATAATAAGACAAATATATTGATAAGATAAGATAACATAACATAATATCAGATACGACAATCCTTTATTAGTCCCGCAAGTGGGAAATTTGCATTGTCACGGCAGAAAGTGGACAGCACAAGAATAGAGCAGCAAAAATTAAAAACAGGATAAAAACTATATATGTACAGAGTGGATATATAAATATATCCTCTTATACAGTATATCACTCTTGTTCAAGCATCATGAAAGGAAATAAGGATCTGAAAAAATCAGGATCAGAGTGAAAAAAATCGCGATTCATATTTAACCCAGAATCGCACAGCATTAGTCAATACCTCCACCTTTAAACTTCAGCTCTCTTTGCTATGGTGAAAGAAGGAAGGTTCCTTATTCTTTTTGATCACTGGGCCTCATATCTAGTGAGTGCCTGCCTGTTATGCCACACACTGCTGTACGTGTGCCCATAGGGTGAGCCAAGACCAGTGGAAAGGTCATCACACAATAGTAGCCCCCGTATAGACTAAAGATTAAACTGCAGCTGAGAATTGCCCAAAGAACTGCTCTTGTCATCCTATACCTGATCCCAAAATACCAACTGCTGCAAAATTGCTGCAACCTGATGGTGACCCCACTAAGAGAAGGTCTCTGGTGACCACTTGGCTTCAGGAGGTGCCGACTGATATTCTGCTCCAACATCTGCAGGTTTCTCTGCCAGAAGCACTTTCAAGGTAAGCAGAGAAGCTAGGCACGTTGCCAAATACTGATAGCCACCAGTGCCCTCTGACATTCAACGACATACAAAGCTGCATGGTCACTACCTCATCTGCAACAACAGATTTATTTTACATCCAATGCTGCTCTCTGGCTCAGGTTTATAATTACATAAAATACCCTGTACTTATATCTGACTAACCAGTAAAGTTGACCGTCCGAGTGGTCCATGACAATCTGAAACATGTTTTTGGGATTTGACAATATAACTTTCCTGTCATTTCTTCAGTTCTCCATCATTTTATCGAGTGCCGCCGTGAGATAACTGACAGAGCCACAATAAACCAGGCCTAAGCAGCACAAGTGGCTGACGTGCATTTGGTACCACGTCAGCACCCTTAATTACATTCTGTTGAAAGTAAACGAACTCCTTTCTGATCTCAGGAAGGCTTTACAGGCAGAACGATGTTTCAGGCTAAGAAGCAAAAAAAATGTACCCAACACTACACACATCCTGGCTCGTACTGCTGAAAAAAAATCTCATCTCTATACGCATGGCCTCTTTTCTTTGCTTGCTGATGCTTGTTGTAAACAAGCCTAAGCAGAGGCAAAGTCAAATGTTTGGCCCCATTAGCTTGGCATCTGTGAACGCTGATATTCCCTGTGCCTGGGGAGAAAGTCTGAGGCTTTGTGGTTGGAGTGGTTCAGTGCCCACACCTGCTCTCTCAACCCTGCTCAGAGCAACGGGGCAGATATACATTTTCCATTTGTGCAAGTGCCAGCACAAGTATATAGGAATGTTTTGGTCTTCACATATCTCATCTTGCCCTCCTTTTAGGACATACACACATATACAGGACATACACACAAATTCTCAAACAGTGAACATAGTCTATGCTTAACAAAGAGAGGCAGACAGACAGACAGACCGACAGACCAAGCATAAACATGTTCATGCTGAAGGAACACTCTTGTGGACATCATTTAATGGTGAGTTAATTCATTCCATTAAATGCCAAGAGTTTCATGTGCCAGGCAGTTTCAGTGCTAATCCTAATTACCGCCCCCCGCCCCCCCCGCCCAATCCTGGTTCTAGCTCCATCCTTACCCACATTCGCAGTAGATTTATACCCTCCATTTAAGCTAAGAAAGAAAAAAAATTAATAGGAATGGAATAGAGTTGGGTGTGTGTAGATGGTTTAGTGTGTATGAGTATATGAGTGTATAGAATTTCAGTGTTAGTTCGAGTGTGTTCACGCACACCTCAGCAGAATGTGGTTATAATGGAGTTAAAACAAAGCAGTCGGAAAGTCAGTAAGTGACCTCCATAGACAAAGGGATCATTGGTGGAACCATTTGGGGGGGGGTGTAGCTAGTAGGAGTAGCTTTCTGAGAACCAGCTTTTTGCCATGGCTCAGTGCAAGGAGATAAAAAAAAATGGGTCAAAATGGTAAACTAGCTTCCGGGAGAGAAATAAAGAGGGAAAAAGAGGAAGGACAGACAGAGAGACAATAAGCAGCTATTTCTCTTGTTACTGCCAGCCGTTTTATGTATGCCAGCCAGCATTTCATAATGCGATTTTGCCTCTTAATCGATCAGTGCCTCCAGGAGACGTCTACTCCAGGTGAGCAGCCATGGAGCTGACACGCACGCGCTGGCTGGAGCCAGGGGCTCAGCTCTTTAATCACTTTAACCAGAAAGTCAATAACCTTCATGAGTCAATTACGGGGGGGGGGGGGGGGGGCCGCACACGCGTGTGAAAGCAACGGAAACGACAAGGAAACACGGTAACTCAACAGTACAGGAACGGTACAGGTGGAGACGGGGAATTAATGTATATTTTAATT
>JAODLD010000008.1:2868674-2884395 GCA_026781065.1 Mormyrops boulengeri | reverse complement strand
CCCCCCCCCCCCCCCCCCCGCCCCCCCCGCCCCCCCCCCCCCCCCCCCCCCCCACGCCACAAGCATAGGACAGAACAGCTCTCTGTCCAGACAACCGGTTACTCCAACTGATAAATCAGGTGCAGGAGGCTTCCTGGAAGATATATTCATGTTACTGTTACCGTTAGTAAATTAGCCTGTAAATTGCCTGGTTAGACTTCACATCACAAAGGCATCGCAAAAAAACTGACAGCATGTACCTATCGCAGAGGACAGCGAGAATGGCCGTGAGCACAAAGGAACCAAGCCCGCCTGCCTCTCGATGCTCATGCGCGCCAAGCCAAGCTGGACACACACACCGCATCAAATTAATAGGAGGCAGAAAACAATTACAGCTCAGCCCTGGTGGCTAAGCCAGGGCAAGCCGCTCACCACTATTGATTGATAAGCCACGTTAGTGGAATCAGGACACGGGGGGTATGTGGAGGAGGAGCAGTAGGAGGGACACTGAGGAGCAGCTGCACAGTGAGAGAGACGTGACAGGCAAAACCACACAGTAACCCAGGCCTGACAGCACAACCTTTATGTTCATGCTCCTATAATCCGTGCGAATTCGTTATGTTTTACCATCTGCCTATTTAGGAGGCTACACCACCGACCCTGACATCACAAACTAAAGCTGCACCTGCCTTTGTTATTCCTTCCTTAACCTTCTCCGAAATCCAGCATTACATCCCCTGAAAACTCAGTAGCCAACTTGGAACACATTTCACTCAAGTTTGCAATAGGTTATTTTGGGCCTTAAACACACACTTTGATTCAAAGCAACTTTCTATAGCTTTATGTCTCCATCTATACGGTTCACATGAAGAACAAAAAAAAAAAAAGAGACTGCAGAACTTTCGTCAAGAAACTGTATCCTTCAACAACTTTCTTCTGCTTATCCACACATATAGTAGAGTGTAGTTAGGTGACAAAAAATCCAAAACACAGATAGCATGCTGTCATGAGCATGTACGTGCGTTAAGCGATATAAGACTGCAGTATATACAGATTTATAAATAGCTACCAAATGCAAAGATATTGCAGTCACAATATGATTAGGGTGATATCAAGTTAATTTCACTGAGTTTTGTGGGTAAACAACACCCGGTGTAGAATCCCTGAAGGTCATTCCTGTGGAAATGTTATCTATAAATGAGCTGAAAATGGAGAGGCAGAGGAAAAGACCTTTAGGATATCTCCGGAAGACATGCCAGCTTGAGAGAAATCCACGGTTCATTAGACATCACTGAACTTTCTACTGTGGCTCAGTCAGCCTAATAAACCGTAGGGGTGGGGACTGAGGGTGTAGTATGATTGCTTCATCCTCTTATTTATCACAGGGCTCCACCTTGTTCGCTGATGCATTGGTTCCGCTGTGTCTGCGTCACATTCTCCTATTCTTGTCCTCTTTTAAACATACTCTATAAACATAACAATGCCTGTAAGATGCATTTAATTGACAGTTGATTTAATTGTCTTAAACTGACACTGGATTTAGACTATACTTCTGAATGGCCATTCACTATGGCTACCTACCTTTCTTGTATAATTTGACACTGTCTAAGTTTGGTTTTTCCTATGTTTCCAATAGAATGCCAAGCTGAAGTGACGCAGAACTAGCATTTCAAGCTGTGCTCCTGAAAGACTTGCTAGTTAGTTCTAGTTTATCCACCATAAGGTACACGGATTCTGGCACAAACATATATTCAAGCTGTAATGATATTTTGGCTGATGTGGCTGGCTATTTTAATGAAAATTATTTTAGTAATAATTTTATGCAGAAATTAATAATCAACTAGAGGTTATTGGAACGACAGCAATGCATTCCCCAAACAGCTCCGTCACCCGCTCCCTCCCAAATCCTAATTCTCCGACACCCCTCAAAGTCTACAATCTCTCGCCCCCCTACATATTCTTTCCACCTCTCAAAAAAGCAAAACAAAGAAACTATGAAAATTATTTCTTAGTAAAAAAAAAAATTCTGGTTCTGTTGCAGCATGCTAGCAGAAAGCTTGTCTTTTTTAATCATAGATAATAGAATTCTGTATTAGTGTTATATGAGTCCATACAGACACAACCTGATGTGCTTTTTCTGTCAAATCCAAGTTCGTGCTTCTCATTCATTATTATTTAACAAATAACAAAAGGATTATTTAATGAATGCCTTTATCCAAAGCGACATACAGTTGAGAGAGCAGGGTCGAGGATCCACCAGTATAATCACTCTCTTGACCATGGGAGTTTAACCAGTGACCTTCCAAAAACAGATACAGCATCCTATCCCACAGTCACACACTGCCCCCATTAGGAGAGGATGTTTTACCTGGAGCACCAAGAAGCCACCATTAACAATGCTGTTCATTAATGGGAAGTGAAGCAACCAGACGGCATGGTGTGCGACGCTAACACTGACATACAATGTTCTACATGTGCAATTGTCGCATCACAAGGACTGCGATAGTCAGCTGGATTTAGATTAAACTTGGGGGGTACCTAATTTTTCATTCTGTCATACTATCCAGACATTATACCGTAGCATACTTTATATTGACGGTAATTGCAAAAGCGATGCTATTTTGAAACCATGCCAAAAAAAATTTCCAAGCGCTGGTCCCCGCAATAAATTACATCATCAGTAGTTTCACTGAAACTATCTGAAATTTGGAATTTTTGCTATATCATGCAGCCCTAATAGCCACAGAAACAACCAAATCTCCATAACCTAAATGATTTGTTAACAACTAGACTTCGTACAAGGCCTCCAGAGTAAATGTCCTCACTAGATCTGGAAGTGATTCAATCTTAGTCCATCGCTCATCAAATCACTCATGAAATCAATGAATGGCTCATCGATGGAACTGTCAGTATTTTGCCACAGTAGGGAAAGAATGCGAATTAAAAAAAAAAAGAAAAAAAGATGGATCAGCACAGACTCAAAGCTGATGAATAAGACAAGAAATCTGTTATCTGGAGAACATTTACTGCAACTCTTACACAAGAGATTTAACTGGGGCAATGGCTCTCATTAGAAAACAGGGGATTTAAGAAATTCTCTGTTACAAACATATAGATTTATGGCTGATTCGTGCCAGACCTGGCATCAGAGGAAATGTGGTGGGGCTATACCTGCATTGCAAGCAGTGAGAAAGATAAAGTCTAGATAAAGTAAAATCATTCATCACTAGTTGTACAAATCCTGACAAAAACTGGCTGATGACTCCTCCTTGCCACTGACACATGTTTCGGGTTAATGTACAGAAAACAGTACTTCTTCCAAAGATAAATATTAAAACCTATTAAATACATGACTGTACTGTCCCTAAAAGCCATGTCATGGGAATAACTTTTCAGGGACTTTCAGTAGGCAAACAGAAGTGGATCTCAATTGAAAGGTTTGGAAGTTGCACTGTGATGTAAAATACTAAATTTTGTAAAATACTAAAGTGGAATCCATGGAAACCACAGTTTCCATGCCTTCTCTTGAGAGCATTTCTAATATGAAATACTCAGAAACCACTCTGCATAATGAACTCCTTTTTCCTGCATCTGAAAGTACCCCAGTAAATAAAGGCAGAGCCAGAAATATCCTAAACTTCAGCAGAGATAACCAGCCTGACCGCAGTATGTCAGCACTATTCAAAATGCTCAAATGCAGCTTGACTGCACAGCAGCAGAACTTAGCAGCAATGCATCAGAACGTGTAATTTTATGAATAGGATAGAAACTGCACATCTGGTCAACAACACAGTACTTAATTTTTTGCAGATGGTTGTGATCACATGAGTTAGAAAAACTTTTTTGTAGCATATTCCCACCCATAGTCGCTAGAGTGAGAGAACAAAAAATGACATCAGGTGACACTTCACAATTCATTAGTTATAGGCATTGGAAATGAGGAGCAGCAGTGGGAAATGTGTGGATTATACACTTCCCTAAAGCTGTAGGACAATGTTTTCCAATCTGGACCTTGGGGTCCCACAGCCGGTCCACATTTTTGCTCCCTCCGAGCTCCATGTCAGACAATCTACATTTTTGCTCCCTCCCAGCAAAAACGTGGACTGTCTGTAGGTCCCCTAAGACCAGATTGGGACCACTGCCATAGGGGAATGGACTCCATTCAGCTCGACATGACACAAGAAAGACTTCCCAGTGTGGTTGTGCTGTTTAACTTGAGGTGACATTTTTTTGGAGAAGTGGGGCGGTAATTCATGTACAAATACTGATAACAGTAGACGTACTGCTAGTTAATCATGAAGAACCTGTTTTCACCTCGGTTCCATCCCACAGGCTACATGCTCTCCAGAACAGCCGCATATGCCGCTTGCGCAACTTTCAACTGAAAGAACAAGTGTCACATGGGCAGCAGCTCTTCAGGAATGAGGATACGGGGCTAGACGAAAGCAAGAGCACACCTGCAACCAGTGAGAGGAGAAGAAAGTACCTGCATCGAAAACTTTGGGAGCATAAACCCATGACCCTGCCTGTTCCTGACAGGTCACGACAGCTATAATGGGGCAAAGGGAACAGACTTGCGAAAGAATCTTCCAGGCTTCTCATTGGCCATACCTACAATAGCTAGGATTCCAGAATATTGGAATGGAACATTGGAACATTTTTTTTTAAAAAAAAAAAAAAAGGGCAGGACTGACAACTGAGAAGAGCAAATGTCTCAGCCACTACAGCGTGAGCAGAGATGCATCACTGAGATAGACTAGTCGGCAGAAGAACAGCTGAAAGATAAGTGTGGGAGGGAGTTCATACATTCCACAATGCTGACGTTTTAAACAGATATCCATCCACACACTGCAGAATGCCACAAAACTGTGTGTGTGACCACCAGCTTACGTACTTCTATCTCAGATATCGCACACAGCTCCCCATGGAGGGAGGGAGGCAGGGATTAACCACAGGACTTTGGAGGTTAGTAAGTCATGACATCCATTTCCAGCAGGTTAATAAATCACCAGGACAGAAGCTCTCTGGAGCCCTGCAAAGGAAGAAGGTGGATTAGAGAAGAGTCTGTCTCTCAGTCACCTGGGTGCTGTTCGTAACACAGGAACGGAACAGAGGATTTACATTATTGGTTTTTTGTCTTTTTGTTATTAATCAAAGAAAGTAATTCAAAGTATCACTGTTTTCTGGACAGAAATATTTAATATGCAAAAAGTAAGCATGCATTCTAGTTCAAGTTACCCTACAGGATTCCTCTATCAGAGACGAAACCATATTCCACTCAGGAACATAGAGAACACCCAGGCATTCTTAGACCCTGTCTTCAATAGCAGGCCTTCAGACCAAAAGAGTATCTTAACCACAAATTTTGCTTTATGCACTCTTGACATACAAATTCAAAGATCACCGATGTCCCTACGTCTGACTACAGTCCCCAAAAGAGTGAGCCGGGTTTAATTGATACACATTTCCAGAAATGAGAGCATCTTAAAGAAAAGCGAATTTCTTTATTCACAAAGCAATTCAAAAAAACATCTGACCCAGAACGCAAAATGAGCAACATACAATACATGTGACTTAGCAGTGAACTGAACCTGACACAAACAATATGCTGGAGACGCTCCGATCGACTTCAATCGGCTGATTTTCAGTCTTAATTACTCAAATTGGTGGCCTTTAATTTGACACATCTCAAATACCGATTTTGTGTATGACATACAATATGTGTGTCGATGATTTAAAATATGTGCATGAAGTTTCAAGCACAACATTGCTTATATTTCGACAGACAGACAGATACTGTAGATAATCTCCCTTTGTTTTTGGGAAAAACACAGACCTGTCACCAAGTGCCAAATTCTGACCTCCTTTTTTACATTATTTTTTGTGGTAGTAAGCGACTGTCTTTCTGTTAAATAACGAAAACATTTTTTTTTAACCAGTTTTTCCCCAAAATCCCTGATCGGGGCCTTCCTACAAAACACAGTGACATTTTAAAACATGCGGTGTAACAATTTAAGTGTTAAGACACATTCCACTAATGGCTACAACAACTAAGTGATTTCACCTATAACTGCTGCTGAGGTGCTTGTTGAGATGATTTGCTCTGCTGAACCGCTTATGTTGCGGCTAAGCTGGTTCCTACCCTCCTCCTTTAGGGCTGTGATCGCAAAACAATTTAACTGAGACCAGTGAACTGAAAGCTACCATGCCAGGGACTGGCACTAAAACAAGCACATTACAATTACATAATCAAAAAACTAAATAACAATGGAAAAAATACCAAATGTAACTATGCTCAGTTTATTGATCTTGCTCCTCGCATGTGTGCAAGAAACATTAGCAAAAATCTTGCCTGTGTTTGAAAAAGATTTGATCAGATTTTATGAAACACTCAGAACCCACAGGACAGTCATTAGACTTCCTACTGCGTGATTTAGCATTAGGAAGCGTTAAAGGAACTAAATTAATACAAAACTGAACAACACCTATTATGACCCAAAAATAGAGCAATGCATTCACCAGCCACAGAGTAAGAATTAATATCTTTATAGCCCAAGGCTCCGCTGTCATAACAGATTGACCGTTTTCTTCCTTTTGTGGGTTTTCAGTGGTTTATAACTAAATGGCATCTGAGTAAGACGAGAATCCAGAGTCTTGACTTAACTGTATATCACAACTGAAAAAAAGGCAGGGGAAATGTAAAATAATGGAGCAGGATATGAACTAGTGGCATTAAATCTTAATGTCCTGCACTACATGGAGAAACAGGATTAAAGGTCAAAAGTCACAAGGTACAGTGAAACAGACAAAATGACACATCTGTGACTGAACTAGAGAATGACACAAGGCCCATTAAGGCTCCTTTTAAGACTTTTAGGAAGGATAAATGTGCTGTTATCCCCAAGGGAGCGCAGCCGAGTGGAAGATGACACCTGGCATGAGAGCAGTTTTCATGCCACAGTGAATCCATTACTCAGAACTCCTACTCCAAAGGCAGACTGACAATTATTTAGAAAAAATGTTAAAATCCTGGATCAGGTCCCAGATTTGGTACTGTGCTGGAGCCATTAGTGCCGGTTGTCTCCTTCCATAAGGGAAGCAAACTGGACCAGCGATACCTGTCCAATTCTGCATTCAGTGAACATCTCAGTGATCTCAGGAAACCTGCCTTCCCAAAAAATTTGCCATTTCCATTTCCACCTAACTGGTGTGAGTGAGCATCCCCCTTCAGGATACTAAGCACAGATCTTCCAAAGGAGAGCAGAGCATTGCACGTGAGGCTTTTAGGGAAATACCCTTAAAGCAAACAGAATACTCTTTCAAGCACAGCATGTGCTCTCTACTGAAGTGAAATAGCTTCTCTGCAACAGGCCAAAATCGCACTCCTTTCAAATTCAAGTGGGAAACGTCACAGATCCGTCTCAGTTTTGATGGATAAGAGAGGAGGCTGGTACGGAAGCTAGCCATAATTGCTAAGTTGCAACTTCAGTAGAGTTTGCAAAAGGTCACACAAGAATTGCCTTTTATTTCTTTCTTATCATATGACCGTGGAGAATGGGACACAGGGATAAATGTATATGTCTTCTGAAAGACTATGTTTGGTGTATAATTGAGAGCATGTACCACAGAGAATTACCATTCCTATAATGACACTGCAATAAAACTGTGAGCTTGTTGTTATGGCACTGAAACACAGGATAAGTCACTTACTACAGGCAAATATGTAGAACTGCCGTGGCTGTTGGAAATAGAGCCAAATACATCTTTGAAGATGTGGCTTTTGAAAGGGATCATTTCCTGAGTTTCTAATGTCCTAACTGAAGCTCTAAAATGGCAGTTAATGAAACTCAACCAATGACAGATCAAAGTAGTCAAAGAAGACAGTGTCCTTCACAGTGGCCATCTAGTCAGTGTGTGGAAGGCCTGTAGTGACGAGGACATAGCAAAACGTGTCTGAATGCGTCCATAAGCCCCAATCCCACAGGGTTCCTGGCAAAGAATCAATCAGCCGTATCTTACCTGCCATCATCTTCTGGGCCTCGTACGGCTCCATGTACCCATCATTCTCTGGCACCTTCTCTGAGCTGTTTTGGGCCCCCCCGGCCTGCTCTGCATCAAAGGGGTCAGCATAGTCCTCCAGGATGATAAGCTAAAAGAGAGATAGAGAGGAG
Source organism: Mormyrops boulengeri (assembly GCA_026781065.1). Lineage (NCBI taxonomy): Eukaryota > Metazoa > Chordata > Actinopteri > Osteoglossiformes > Mormyridae > Mormyrops > Mormyrops boulengeri. The sequence goes on along the minus strand of JAODLD010000008.1, from coordinate 2,876,245 downwards.
CAAGGGATGTACAGAGAAGAAAGAGAATTCGGTCAGTTCAATTTTTTTTTTGGCTAACACAAAAGCTAACAACACCAACAAGTGAACAGCTTAAGAAACATTGATTTAACAACATTGGATTAGCTTGGGTTGGAATGGGGTGGGATCAGGTTTGGGGAGCGGATGGATGAAAGGCAGCTGACTGAGGCAACCCAAACAGCTGGAGCCCAGCCAACATTTCTGAGGCCCACAAATGCAGCACTGCCCTCTAACCGAATGATGAGTCAAAAACAGAGTTTGAGGGGGGAGGGCAGTGTGTGGATCGCATGGGCCCATCCACATCACGCACAATCCCTCCTTTTCTGCATATGTCAGTCCATCAGGCGCAGATGGAGGACTTAACTAACTTAATGACAGGGTCTGGAAAATGGTCGAGGAAGAAGGAGAAAATAAGTTAGCAGACTGCCTTGTGCAATGAAAATGGTATCACATATATGAGGTGCTGGCGATGAACCAGAGCTAATGGTAGGGTTACCCTCTTAATTTGAGCGCAGCTCTAGTGGAAATGGAAGCCTTTGGATCAGGCAGCACAGACGTTCCTACTGGAATTATAATCTCTCTCCATAAGGAAAATCAAAACCTGGATTCCTTTTTAACACCGTGCCTAGCTTATGCTAGCGAGTCATGCTTACAAGGGCTGTTCAATTAGCGGAATATGGAAGGTACGGTTAACATGAGGCACTGCAGAAAACCCGAGTGTTTTAACTATGGAATCTGTCCTGAACACTCAGGTTTGGGAAAACCAAACCTCAAACATGGCACTGCTGATGCAAAAGGACCATGCATCTGACACCACAAAAAACAACACAACAGCAGCCCCTGTCACGGTACTGAGGAAACCGCATATAGATTTGCAGCAGGGATTTGGACTGGGTACAAAGGGACAGTGAAAACGCCCCAACTTATGTCGTTTCTCAGAGATGACCATATGGGCTTGCCTGGACCGCAGAGACCAACAAGCAGAGTGGAAGCAACTTGGCATCACCAGTCAGTCTGTCAAGTGTCCAGGGAAACAGACGGACCAGAGAAGCTGATGTTCCAGGCAAAAAACAATTACAGGGCTATTATTGTGGGCCAGAAATACAAGAAAGATCCTTGTCATTTATGCAGCTGACATGTCAGATGCACAGCATCTTCAGTGAAGGGCCCCGAACAGGCAGGCAAATTGCACCAGCGAGTAATACATATTTTTAAGGATACCTCAGAAACCAAAGAGAGACCATCACAACCCATTTCAGCTGACCCTAGTGATAATTCCAGTAGTAAATTGCCTTTCAAGTGGGTTTTCATACAGTTTCATAAACTTTCTACCGCTTTGATTTATTGTGTGCTGGCGATGGCCCTCCAGCAGTAAGATCAAGGAATGACTGGTATGAGCCAATCAGCAGAGTTTACTGGTTTCAACTGGGACTTCCAATAAGGGATGAGAAAGCAGGACGCAGATCCCATGATGACTCAAACCTTGCCAGGAAAAGGCAATGTTTCATCACCAGCTGAGCAGACGCATCGGCGTGGGCATGGCGCAGGCCGGTTCTTATTCATGCTACTCTCAGTGCATGGCACCTGCTTCCCAATGCTACCAAAATGCACTAAAGGCTGCGCCTTCCACTCCTCCACGCCTGTGCGCACCATGACAACAGCTAACACCTTGCACGACAGGAGCCCATGGCTATCGCAAACTCGCTGATGCTGGTACATCAAGTGCTACGCTACCTTTAGCCCTACCCTGCAGACATAAAACCCAGCCAAGGAGGGGCTGGGGGACCTGAATTAATTGTAATATTAACATGTGAAAAAGTTCCATCCTTTTGTTTCTCTTCCATGTTTAAGTTTGTTGCAAATTAGAGAACGTGTAGCAGACAGGGCCCCTTAAAAAGCAAAGGCATGCGGCCTGTGTTTAAACTGACCTCACGCACAACAGTTGGATTAGCTTGGCTTAAAGCCGCAATTTCAGATGAATTCATGTTCAGTCAAATTTCTAATGTTTGCACTTTTTCCCCTACATTTCCTGGCTAGCCGCTCACTTTAGCGCACTGTAATTGTAAGTTTGCTCTTGTGCGAGTTCTGTGACAGACAGGGATGAGATCCAGGGTAAACAGTTAGCAGTGTGTTTTTTTATGCCATAAATACTCTGAAAGTACCTATCTCAGAGCGCCGATTGAACAAAAACATTTGGTGGACAGACTGGGTTCCGCACACCGCCAGAGGGGTGGAGATCTCGAAGTGACACATTGTGGCCGCAAAAACACCACATCTCCAGCAGTCACTGCCTGGAAGTCATGCTACTTATCCCCTGCCTCTGAGCTCATTCTGTTCCACGGAAATGACCCAATTCAGCAAAACAATGAACTGAAAAAGACAGAATGAAAAAAAATACAACATAAGGGTACATTTTACGTAGAATTTTGTAAGAAAAAAATAGGATAACAATAACAGGAGAACAATGAATTGTCCAATTAAATCAAATAAAGCCATATTAATTTAATACACGTACATATATATTGTATATGTTCTATTTTCTAAGCATCCTTTGAGTAACTGATCTTGTTTTATGCTAGATTTCAACATGCAATATTCAAGGCAATATTCAAATGTTTTTAACCATTCGTAGAGCATGTGCTATGTGTAGTTCTGTGTGTGTCGTGTACTTTTCTGCTACGTGACATACAATGTGTGTTGTGTACTTTCCTTCAATCTCCATGATAGTTGCCCACACAGCTGATTGCAATGGATTTCTTCAGGGCTTAAATGGATGTCAATGGGAGCAGGACCCCATTAGCACAGAATATGATGACTGAGAGCTCAGGATAAGGAGTTTCCAGACAGGAGGTGCTATTAATGATCACCTAGAACATTACTGCTGCAATTCCACTGATGATCAGTTGCGTTTGAGCACCGGGATGTGGGCACCCCATTAAACCTACAGATATGTTCAAACTGGCTGTTCAGCAGCCAACAATACTTCAATTAACAGGCACTGGTATAAATGATCACAGCTCAGTCATAAGCACCATGCGAGCATTTCTAATTGGGACCACAAACATAGCTGCTTGACACAAGAACTTGGCAGGAAGAACCAGGTTCATGTACAAAATTTTCCCTTTCCAGAGATGAAGATGATGCGGGTTTGGGCTAAGATGACACAAACAGAATTAATGAGTTCAAAAACAAAGAGGGACAAAGAAAACAAACGAACAAAAATGGGTCTGATACAGCAGGGCTGAACATGGGAGATGATTTCACAGAAGATTACAGACTTTGTGGAATTAGTATCTGGGTTATAGGGGGAGAAACAAATCAGAATAGAGCCAATCTGCACATCACGAAGAAGAAAGTGCAGGTGGAAATAATAAATATAAAATATCTCCTGTCACCCGACTCTCTCTTTCTCACAACCACCAAGCACCAGCTGGCACTGAGAGACTGAGCTCAGTCAGGATCAGAGGTCACAGTGACTGCAGTAAAACTAGTAAGAACTTTGCTTCTCAACACAAACTAGTCACTGACTTGTCAACCTAGATTATATTTTTATGGGAACTACTTTCATTCCATTATCATCAACAATTTTTATCCAAGGGAAAAAAGTATAACAGTAGAATCACGTAAACCTATGTATTTAAAGCATATGGTATGCAATGTAATTTGTTTACAGTACATCCGCTAACACAAGTAAATTCAGTCATGGTGGGAAACTAAAATGCAAGAGGTATCAAAACAAACAAGTTACAAACGTTTTTTTTTATTATTTTGAATGCCTCTACTTCTTTGAATAAATATTCCATTATCATTTTAAAATAAACATTTTATGAGACACTAGTGAAGAGATATGGGAAACAACTTATCCAAAACACAAATTGAGTTCATTTGCATTATAAAAGCGGTTTCTGATCTGAGGTTTTAGAAAAGCTCTGTAAATGTCTTCCACAGTCATCATTCTTCATAGCCAGCAACATCCACATCCTTGGAATCCCCTTAAGCAGGGATGGCTGTGTAAAGTGAGTGTGTATGTGTCACATGTACTGCCTGGTACAGTATCCAGCCCCCCCTGAGACCTTAACTAGGGCAAGTGGGTGGGTGGATGGATGGATGGATTTTTCCACCCATATATCTGCACTTCATAGACTAAGGGATGGCCAGTGGCAGGAACTTCATAAACATCACCTTAATATAACATATAAACAACAAAATAAAACAAAAATAAATCAGCCGTTGGGACAGTGTAGAGCTTATGGCCACCGAATCTGGGGCTATTTGTGTGCTGAGAGGTGACAGGGAAGATTCAATAAATAAAAAGATTAAGCAGTTCAAAAAGGCTTCAGCCGTTAAAGAAAGCCACAGAGGTTCCTCAGCTCAAGGGGGTCAGTGTCACCCCTTCATTTATGGCCCCAGTCAAAAGATGAAAGGGGAGACGACAGACAAGCTAGGTGAAAATGTGACATTTATGAAATTTGGGCGAAAGATAACCTGTGATAACTGAAGAGGCAGTAGCTCAACAGCATTAAGTGTTTCCATCAAACCTTTCTACAGCTGCTATTCAGTTGCTGTTTAATAAAGAAACTGGTGTCAGCAAACAGATGACAACCATCATTGATGTTCTGACGCAACACTGAAAGACTTCAAAGTAATCAGGAATCCTCATTGGCTTTCAAAGGCAATTGATCATCTGAAGAAATTAAGGGCACCCCACACAAACTCTGATTTAAGGAGAATATTTTCTTTACAGGTGGAGTCTCCTTCACCCCAAATATCTGCACTATTTAGAGCACAAATTCTACATACAAGATGAATACAGGTCTATGCTGATTCTGGACTATTCCTTCCTCCATGCAAGTATGCTGTCCTTGGATGACCTTGCAATGGTGACAAGCAAAATACAGGGGCCTACTGGCTTTCTGTGATTGGCATGGATGTAATAAAGAATCATGGAATGTAGGTAATGGATTTTTTCCTTTTGCTGGCTTATTTTGTATTTATTTTTTGCCAATATATCATTTGGGATCTAAAGCTAAAACAAACAAAAAACATAAAAACACTTCTATACAACTAAAAAAGCATTTCTGTTTTCCTCTGGGTAAATTAATCTGTCAGCTTTAGCTTTTACCATTATGAAGAGACTCTCTACTGAGCACTCAAGGCCAAATCTAGAAGCTAATGGGTGGGGGTGGAGGGGGCAATTTGGAAAATGACTGGCTAAAGCAGATTTCGAAAGGGCTGCATTTAAACCTGAAAGTATTTTAGATCTCCAGTTGTAGCTCTGAACAGTTACCATATCGGCAAACATATTTGAATCAATATTACCACCAATGTTGGGCCTCTCCCCCGCAGTATTCTGAAACTTGCACCATTTCTGGTATTATCAAAACTGATATCACACGTATCTTCCAGCGGATACATTGTGGAACATATTATTTTGCTCACGGAAGATTTTTTTATTGTCTTATTTGCTTCCTGAGAAAACTGTGCTTAGAGATTTTACATTGGCTTCACCTTTGGAGCTCCCTGAAGACCCTGCCCCAGACACTTCTAAGATCTGTTTGTCTACACACATGTGGGATGGGTTAGGCACAACAGTCAGGCTGTGGGTGCTACATCAAAGTCATCAGCCCTCATTGATTATTATTGACTGAATTTGCTTTCAAAATGCAGCCTTTTTAATGTTACTTGACAGAACATGAAGGAAGAACTGCTGAGCATTAAAAACATTACTAGTCAAAAGTTTGAGCAGGCTTATACTTGAAATTATAATTATCTATGCTTTAACATTATTAACATAATTTGAAGCTGGTCTTATAGACTAATGATTCAAAATTTGAAATACCTGGGTCTAATATATTTATATATATACTTGGGATGGGTGGAGTACGGGGGTGCTTGTTACATACAAAAATCTGGACCACATCTGCATAAAACCCCACCCCATCATCAGCCCATTTTTGGGAGTTACTGGGAGTTACTGGGAGTTACTGGGAGTTGCCGGGGCCTGTTATTAAAGCGCAAAAATAAAAGGTTACAATAACAAACTTGAGAATCTCCCCTTTCACCTTTTTTACTGGTACACACTTGCTTTTAGATATCAAGCCATGTTTTTCTATATGCTTATATATTAGAATTAGTAACATTTTTCCTATGCATTTTTGCGAAAAGAATGGTTTTGGCAGCCGACTGATGAGTGAAAGACATACTCTGCTCATCAAAACAGGTCCCGAAACATCAAAATAAAATGCACAAAAATGATGCCAGAACTACAGTAGTAATTCTGGGGGGATGTTTATTAAGTGCCCAGTCCAGCTCCGAGTGATGTAACTATGTACTCTACAAACAAAGAGACACAAAAAAATCAAACACTGCCCACTGTTGGCTACCCACTGAGCCTCCCTTACCCAGGGGGTTCCAGGCTCCAGCATCGACCATTTCTCCACAATCTGTGTCCTCGTATAGAATTGGCCCCACCCACCAGAACATACTATTGCCCCATGTGACACAGCAAAACACACAAACACAACACACTGCACCCACACACTGACACTCCACAGAGAAGAACAAACAGTAACATCAACAACAAGTAACAAATAATCCAAATACCTAACTTGGACAATGTATGTGTTGTGTGTTTGTCAGGTAACTGCAAAGCTGTAATTCTGTTAGCGTAATGTGTATGCGTATCAGGCAAATGTCAAAATGACCGGGTCACTAACTCAACTGGACTGTTACAATAAGAGAGATATGCAGGAGTACTGTATCATAAACTACTGTACTTCCGGGGACCACGACGACCCCTGTGTCACACGCTCCTTTTACAGATTTATTTTATCTTTTTCTCCTTTTCATTGCTGTCCTGCCTATACCCAACAGGGAGCTCAAAGCCTGCTCATCCATCCATTTTCCATAGCCGGTTGTGCTATACAGGGCTGCAGGAGTCCAGAGTCGATCCATTCCGGAAGGTATGGGCAAAAGGCAGGTAATTTGCCAAGCCTGTCATAGCTCTATATTTTTCTGGTCACAATATACACAGAAAGCATGTAAGGAATGGTGTTTTCTTGCATTTCCCAATCTGGTACTCAGTTCTCATTCCCAGGCTAACATAGCCCTAGTGTACACACAGACAGCATCCCTGCAGGGCCAGAGAGTGCTGCTGAGTATAGCCTGCAGAATGCCCTTTTCAAATGCCTCCTCACCGACTGTTGCCCAAGACTCACTGGCCCTGCTCCCTGACACTGCCAACAGCCACACATACCTCTGCTGGCAGTTCGTGCTGGCAAGAGCAACAGAGCATAACACCTCAGAGGCGTTACTTACATGCCAGATTGCACGTTTGTCTTGATGCACAACATACCCTAAAAATGAATCACTTGAAGATACACATGACAAAGCCCAACCCAAACACATCACTGAATGAAGAGGGAGCGTGTCAGTGTGTCCTGTACTGACATCTCTGTCCTATGACAGGTTATAAAGAGAACAGGTAGGTACCATTAAAAAAAAAAAACGCCTAGCATAATCGCGCCCGCGGCCCCCCCCCCCCCCCCCCCCCC
>JAODLD010000008.1:2795592-2858837 GCA_026781065.1 Mormyrops boulengeri | reverse complement strand
AGCTTGGTGCCTGGGCGGCACGTGGAGGCTGGTGAGGGGAATTGCGGGTTACACACAGTGGGTATAGTTTTAATTTTGTCTGGAATGCCTTGTTACAAATGTATTATATGCTAGGCTTCACTCTGTTAATGGGAAATTAAAGGTTGGTGGAAATGGAACACAAACAGCAAGCCACATTATTTCAGGTATAATGGAAATAATGTCAATTCCTGGGCAGCAGCCAATGAGCTCCACCAATTAGAAGGACTTTTGGTGGCCTACGGGCAACACGCAGCAGCAGAAACCACAGGCAGGCAGCAGAGATCCTAATGCAGGGGTAGGCAACCCTGATCCTGGAGGGCTGCTACCCAGCAGGTTTTCCATCCTACCTGGTCTCTAATGAACTGCATCTGATCTCAGGCAGATAGTAACTCATCAGGTAGGACAGAAAACCTGCTGGATACGGGCAGTCCAGAATCAGGGTTGTCAAATCAACATAAGGAGTACACTGAAATTAAATATTATCTAAGTTGAGTGCTTTAATGCAGACAGAAACATTACGGAACTTGCAGGGTGATTTTTCACCATTCATCCATGTTCTAACCACAAGCAGTGCAGTCATAGGCACTGTGTGGGGTGCCAGTCCATCACAGGGCACATACAGGCTCACACGCACACGTTCAACCCTACACTACCAGCTATATAAAGATGCCAGTTAGCCTAACTGCATGTCTTCGGACAGCAGGTGGAAATCAGAGTACCTGGAGGAACATGTGAACTCTAAAAACTCAGAGCGGAGGCAGGATTTAAACCCCTAACGCTGGAGGTTTCAAAAGTGCAAAAGTGTTACTCGCTAATCCACTTTGCCACGTGATGTAAACAAATTTTACAAAAACTCCCCGCAAAACGAATCGGATTTGCATCAATATTTTTGCTAACTTCCGAAAATTTCCAAGAGATTTATATGTATTTGTTTGTTTGTTTGTAAATCGTATTCAAGTAGGCAGAGAACCGCTCCGGAAATCTTTTGACAGCATTCTGGCAGATTCCCACATGAAACGTGTGACGACTATTAATACATATTTCTCCATGCTTGTGTACAGTTCAGATAATTTGCTTTGTAACTACGGTTCGCTCCTTTGAAACAACTCGCGCGGCTTGTGTTTACAAATAAAAGAGGAGAATTAACACAAAGTTTCTCCTGAATGTTTGACAGTTCTTGGGGGCGTGCAGAGACACCGCTGGAAAGTCGCCTTACCTTCTCCTGCTCCGCAGGAGGCGAACTGGGAGACTTCGGAGTCGCGGGAGACGGAGATGGACACGGCGTTACTACGCTGGCCGGATTGGAGTTGCCTTTCTCGACGGTTTCCACCTTAATGAGTCGGTGTTTCGGCGATATGTACTTTCCGTCTGGCGAGCCCAGTGAAGTCTGGCCGCCGAAGGAGACGTGTCCTCCTCCAGTGTAGGGGTCCTCGAAGTCCAGCTCCTTCTGTAGTTTGTACGCAGCTAGGATGTCCGGTTGTGCCGGGCTCTGATAGTGAGAGGTGGCTCCCGAGCTGGGCTGCTGGTAGCCCGGCGTACCTGGCACAGCGGGATGGCAGTGCCTGTAGTCTGGTTTCGGGGGAGCCGGAGGTGCCGCTTTGGTGGTTTTGAAGCCCAGGTGTTCCTTGAACCATTTGGCCATGCTGCCAGCGCATTGCTTACAAGTCGGTTTTTAATGTTTGGTCCACTTTCACTGCCGAGGTCCACCTCTTTCAGTATGAGTCCTTGGCTTTCCCCGAGTTACTGCTGCGCGCTTCTCCAGCTCAGCCCGCGTCCTCGTACGCCTCACTGACCGAAGAGCGCAAACGGCGTCAGCCAGTCCGCCTTTTCCAGCAACTTCTTTCCTACGCGGTGACAGCCAGACCGCTCAACTGTGTCTCCGCTGAGGAATATGGGAGCACACGCTTGTGAGCATGGGGATCTGTAAGCACCATCTCCTGTCCAGGTACCTGGGAACGTTCACTGCCCCCTACTGGTCGACTATGATTGAGGTACCTGCTATATTACCATGACGTTTTAAAGGTTAAATGAAGTCTACAAGAACATAAACAAACGTTGTATTATATGTTAGAACATATGATATAATAATCTGACCAATTATTACACTTCAAACAGTCGTAAACGGCGTTGTGTAATACAACCATATAAAAACGTAGGTTATGTAGCATTGCCTGAACAGTAGTAGCTTAATAAACATAAACGTTCTCAGTAATAGTGTTAAAAGAAACCACCAAAAAACCGTGGCCGTACAAGTTAAAGTACGTGATTAAATGTTTACAGAAGTCTCCGAAACAGTGGCCATTACTGTACTGGTGCACTTACTGTACCGTGTGGACTTATATGAAAGGTTTAAACACCGAAAGGAATGTTTGTTACAGAGATATCAGTGATAGCACTGCCCATATTAACCACATCTTGGATACATTATAAACCTGGAATATATAGTCTTTGTCAGGTAATCGTATATTAAAAGCGAAAAAATCATTCATGTTTGTGTGTTCTCATGACCGTTTCAAATATATTGTATCTGTATATAAATAACTTGTTTGTATACTACGTATAGTACAATTATTTGAGTTGCATATTTCCCAGGTTGAAAGAGGCTACAGTTATACTGTGTAAGCGTACAGTTCAGAACAAAGGCTTTCGCAGACAATGACAAGCACTCTCGTAATCACGTAGTGGGAGCGACTTACCTACATTTGGCGCACTAGTTTTGTATTCTGATGTTATGTCACCTTCTTGTTATCCATGTCATGTGTGCGCGCTAATATATGAAGCTGTTGCAAAACCGTTCCAAGTCTGTCGAAAACGAATTATTACAGAAAAGTCCATTTACCTTTTACTACGTAACCTAGTGTTTTCTTCACTTAAACCGTGTTTCAGCTGTCCAATAAAGATCCAGTATGTTTGGATTTAGACCGCTTTACTGTTGGGTTGTAAACATACAACAATTTCCACATTGACCGAAAACTGGAAAGACTACATGAGAGCGGTGGGTTAAATCCGTCCACTTAGAACAATATAAAATGTCATCTCCAGATGGCCGGTTAAAGCTGATTTGATGCACTGAAAATAATGGGCAGAAAGAGGATTGACATTGTAATTACTCCACTACACTACAGCAGAGCACCTATAGGCATATTTATGGCAAGGCTGCTTACACTACAAACGAACTGCAACTTGCAGCATGTTATATTACATGCAAAGACAGCTCCTGGCTATAAATGTCTTGTTTATACATTCATACAGAGATATCCCCTGGAGTCTTGAGAGTTTCTACTCTCACATCTACCAGATCTTCCCAAGGTCAAATACCTTGACACCTTTATAAACACTCCTGACATCCATCTTTACCCTTACATGGAAAAATTAAATGCTAAAACTGCAGGTCAAAATGGAGAAGAGGCCAAGAAATAAAACAAGCCTGTCTGCTGCATAGTTGCATAAAGGAACTTTTTGAAAATTAAACAGCCAGAAAAACGTAGGCCTACATCTAAAGTCTATCCGGGGAAATGAATGGCGACTCAGGGGCGATGCATTTAATTGTAGTGACAAATGGATAACCGAACAGGCTTTGTTCTGCTTGTTATACATTATGTACAGCTATTTCCATGTTAAGGTCAAAAGTGGCAGAGAATGAACATCTGAAGATTTTCTGCGTGCCACTCCAGGGGAATGTGAAATGAATTCTTGTACTGGCATCCTATCCTGGGTGTACGCCAGCCCTGTTCCTTGTACTGCGGGGGCTGGGGTCCCAGCAATCCCTGCAACCCCGCCCAGGATGAGCAGTCGAAAGATGGATAGATATTTACTGTTCGTTTGAAGCGTTGATTTAGAATTGCGTGCCTGACTTCAATCAGCTCACCTCTGTGAAGTCAGAGGAAACAAGCAAGGACACTTCGCATTACCTAGTTCCCTGGGTGATTGATACAGATCTGTACTGTGTCCTTCATTGCACTGGCCCAGGAGGGAATTAAAGGTAACTGAAAATTACTCAGCTTTCACCTGTTACTCACAGCTACTTGAAAGGATGGGAATAGATCCAAGAATTAATACCAAGGCCTCATGCTTCAAGAGAGTTGTTCTGGACCTCATGCAATTGTGGACCATTTAAAATAGTGATACTTTATTCATACCCGTGGGGAAATAGGGTGTTTTGCCCATGCTATCTTGCTTTCCATTAAACACACAGGCACATGTTTACAGGTGAGAGCAGGTTTCTGGGTCATGGTGTAAGGTTGGCCCGTATCCAGCATGCCTGGTGCCATTGGGGTTAAGGGCCTCACTCAAGAACCCAACATCATTCTTCTGGCCACAGAAGCAACTTTCCAATCCTAACCCACAGAGCCACATGCCACCCAAAAGGATATAAATGTGATTGAGAATATTGGATGCTATCGCCTATAAGGAAATTGGTCAACAACTTGGCTACATTTTTATTAAGTAAAATTCCAAATTACAAGGCTTTGTCCAACTTCTGAAAGATCCCAGTTCTGGGAGAGAGCTGACACTGAGGAGATTTATATTCCGGTATTTCAAATGACGGCAAGGGAAGGAAATCTCAGTTTGGTTTCAGGCTGAGAGCACTCTGTCAACCGTGTCTCACCATGTCCTTAATGTTTCCGTCATTGATCCCCATTAGGAAACCCACTATCTGCTGTATCACTGGGACCAGAACACTCTCAAAATAACGACTGTAATACTCTAGGGCTGTAGTCTCAGACCAGTGGAATTCTGAGCCACAGTGAGCCACAGTGTTGCTGCATTGGTACATCTAATACTACAGTTCATTATTCCAGTGGCATGATTAGGCTAAATGTACCGAACACAAGTGAGTTCTACAACTTAAGTCTTACAAGCATGACATCACCATTTGGCAATAAGGCAAGAGATATGCTGAAACATCCCAGTCAGGTCATCTAAAATCAGGAACCATGATTTACGATTCAGGTGCATGTAAACACTTTGAGTCAATTTCACGTGGTTAGTGCATACGCAGAAAAAAAAATACCCAATCTCCACAGTGAAGCACTTTCAAAGAGAGAGCAAGCACAGCAGCAGAAACTGTGTGGGCAGGTGGCTAGTTCACCATGCCGTAGTCCAGCACGGTCAGCTCTATTACGATTTTTGCCAGCACATGCACTTTTTGTTCACTTTGTAGTGGAAAAGGTCTTAAAGGTGCAATGAACTACGACAAGACACACTGACCACACCGACATCTTTCAATAAATCACTTCAAGGGAAGAAGACAAAAACAGGGTGGGGGATTGATAAGTGCTGTAGTTAAGCTTTATTTTCCCAACCTTGGAGGCTGGCATCCAAGGTTAGAGTTTAGAACTCTACGGACGGCCGTGTCCATATTTCAAATTTCAACATGAGTGTGCATTTTAATCGGGTATGTAGAAGGTGCCCTGAATTTCCTCATACTTCACATACGATAATCAGCATTGCAGTCACACCAACTAGAGCTCGTTGGCACTGGATTTTACTTAAAAATATAAGTTTACCACTAGGTTGTTCGATAAAAGCATTTTTGTTTCCTTGTGACATGTCAAATGCAACCTGAAGAAAACGGTCAATGATGCCAATGATCATATACAATAGGGCTGAACAATTTATCTATTTCAAATCAAAATCGCGAATTTCAACAATGCAATTACTGTAGCAAATCACAAAGACTGCTGTGTAGGGTATGTATTATATAGCATGTATGACCCAGGGTTTAAAACTGTTGTGAGTAGTTTTACAAATTCATTACCATCCTCCTCGAGTGACAGTCATTCTCACCAATCAGATGTGCCGTGCTCTTCGCGTGCCAGTCATGATCACCAATCAGAAGTGGCCCAAGGCGACTGCATATACGCCCACAAACATCAAACACATGAAATCCAAGGAAGACGTTACATTCACGGTGCGAAAAAATACTGATTCCGCTGCTGAGCTGTACGTGAATCACCTGCCTGTTTCATGGTCAGAGATTGTTTACAGAAAGGTCCGGTTATCAGGGTCCAAGCAGCGTTAGCTGCAGGATCCCTATTGTTTTTTATTATTATTGGAATTGTTTTATTTTTATTATTGATGGTTTATTTAACTTAAAACAGCTTTTGTGGTAATTGTTTTATGTTTGATTTTTCTCTGCTAATTAAAAAAGTAATAAATACATATTGGAAGCCATTCATATCTTTAATTCTCATCCTTGCATTAGAATATAGACCAGTTAATATGCTGATGGTATCTCATGCTAATGCTGTGTTATATGTTTTCAATCTATTACACACTGAATACTGAACTGAAACTTGACTTTAAAATATATCGCAAATCAAATCTCAGATGTTTTCAGCTCTAATATACAAGGTCTCCTACTATAATTTAAATCCCAAATGAAATCTCAAGCCAGCAAATCAGGATAGACCACAGGTTGAAATGTGACTTCCTGTCTTTCCAAATGCAGCCTGACTCAGACCAAATATCTAGTGCATAAGACCAGCAAAAACATTTATGCTGTATATCCTCCACATATTTCCTGCATAGATGAACATTGTAAAAATCCGGTCAACAGCTAGGATTATTTCTGAGGATGCTGGGTTGGGCTTCTGCACTGATGCAAGCCAAGAACTGCTTGGGGGGTGCAGCTTGCTATTAGCTGAATGCAAAAATGTCATAAATCGTAGGGTTGAGGCCAGAGGTATATTGCACTACACGACACTCTGTAATTCATGAAATTCATTAAAAGGTAGGAAAAAGTGGCCACTAATTAACATGAACCAACGCTTATGAGCAAAAACACTCCAATCCATTCAAATCCAGACACACAATATTACCGTCCTCTTTACCTCCAGGTTTTTGGCCAGGCAAAGCAGCCCCTTTCAGGTTTCCCATTGGCTGAATTGCCACGCAAAGGCTTGGCCGGTAGCTGGAGGCATAAACAGACAGGGTTTCAATTAGTGGGTCAGTTATAGTTTGAGCCGCACCTACGGTTTTATTTTAAAATTCTCCAGGCCTGGAAATACACAGGTCTTTTCAGGGAATTTTACCCCACTGGTGGCAATCGATGTCTTTCCCAGAGGCAAATCTCAGGCGATATAGAACTGCAAAATCCGGCCTTTCTAATAAAGTGGATGCCTGCGACTATAAAAAAATTGAGTCATTTGTGAACTACTCAGTACTAGAATTGACCAATACAATCAATAAATGTAACTTCTGAATGGAGGCGATGTCTGACGCGTATATTTTTGGGCCGCTGTATGTTTTCTCTTTCAAAGGAAGAGCAATTAAGACTCACAATGTGGGATATTTTCTGCGTGTGGCTGTGGGGTCGCTGTTACAATCACAGTTAGGGTTCGGCTTTTATTAGGAAACATGCTGTCATCATAAGGTAATTCTAGAACTGCCCATATAGAAATGTTGAATCTAATTCTTTTTAGTGAATCGGTACTTTTGAATCCATTCAACTATGAATCCTTCATTTACATATGTGTTTTTGCACCCCAAGACTAGGGGACTAAAATAAGAATATCAATTAAAGCATCAATTTGTTACCTTAGTGATAATCAAACTGAAATCAGTTTTACAGTAAGCAACCGATTCAACAGAGCTTGGTGGTGAGCAAATGATAATGAATGCTTTATGTGCATAAGTATAGGAACATTAGAATGCTTCTCTTTGACTACCACATCTTGCTCTCCATAGCTTGGGGGTTAAAGTGCAAGGTCAGCCAATGTGTGGCACCCCTGAAGCTGGGGGATAAGAGCCTTGCACAAGTGGTGAGCTTCTGATCACAGGTACAGAGACCTAGCCCACTGAGCCACTCACCCCCCAAAGGCATAGTGGAATCTGGGAAATCTCCCGTTCTGGTTAGCTGCACTCCCTGCAGCTGATTTACTGAACGCTGGCTCATGCCTTTGCATCTGAAGTGTCACATATTGAGTATGTCAAGTAAATGATGATGTATTCAAGAAACTCAGCAGAAGCACAAACTGTAAAGTGCAGCCATTCACTCTGGATTTTAAAGCTATATTTTTATTTTTTGGTGATTGCGTGTGTGAGTGTGTCCATCACTGCGTCCTGCTTTGGGCATCCTGTCAAAGAGGGCATTGTTACCAGCCTTGTGCTCAGCGCTGCCTGACCAGGGAGACCAGTAAGACGATAGGTAGATGGATGGATTTTTATTTCTCGTGTCCATGCGTGTTATTCAGTAAATGCTCTCTCTGAAGGACAACCAAAATGGATTCGGTTTTTGTGCCTGGACGGTTGTGTAAGAGCGAACACACAGGTTTACTGCTTGCTTCATATCCGGCTTCCACACAAGTAAATCGATTCTGCAAAAATTTCTAGAACATGCTTTCAAAGAGAAAGCTGGTTGGTCTCACAATTATCACTAGTGTGGCATTGAGGGACAAAATCTTCAGGTTAAGACAAGTGGTACATTCAGTATTCAGAACTTTGAAGTCATTTTTATCCATCTCCAGCTGTTATTAAAGCCATAGGAGATTAAATGAAATATTAATGTCCTTCTGACCCAGGATAGGAAAACAGAAGGCTTTGCCATTCTAATTTAGGTGCCAGCTTTATACGATGGGCTCAGGTGTGTTAGGATTCTCACTGGATATCATATTTCAAGCACACACAATCATTTCATGTAATATAAGGCGAGCTGCTGTTATATATCATGGGTGAAGTATAAAATCAGAAAAGAATCTGAGTCCCCCCCCTTGGGAGTCTTGCCATAGCCACCTCTCATATACTCTCAGCGACTGGGTGAAGGTCTCACCTCCCCCACTATGGGACAGTCCACATGCTGGGATTAGCAGGGAAGCAGAACAGCAACGAGAAGCCCCCCCCCTTAATAACGCCTGTACAGCGAACATATGAAAAACGAATGAACTCCACCTCCCCTTTAAGGGTCAAAAGTGCTAAAGCATATTCGGCAATGGGGTAGATTCTTGCGGACCCACTTCGGTGAGGCTCAGATAGTCTGACACCACCAGTGGTCCAATGGGGAACCACCAGTAAACCGTCAGGACAGCTTCAACTTCTGTCAAAGAAAATGGGTACTGTACTTATGAAAACTGTACTTATGAATTATATATATATAATATCTCCTATGTAGTATGTAGCTTGTTTAAATGTTTTTGGAGTTGAGAACTACCCTTTTGGTGTCATCAAGCTTACTAGCTTACGTGCTTGTCTGAAATCTGAATTCATTTCCTCCTTCAGGTTTTCACTTGACAGACAGTACCTCCTCTCCGACGTTACCTTCCACTCCCATGCTATAGCTTGGCTGCTCTTTGTGACTCCCGCAGCAGAAGCTCACATGTTAATGCTGACCTCCCTTTAAGAGGTCCAGTCGGTTTCATAACATCATCAGAGGGCAGCCACCTCTCTCTAATCATTTCCCATAAATGTGGGAAAATGGAGCAGATTGGACTAACCATAACATTGGTATTGGATTTTTTTTCTTCTATTAAAAAGGAATTCCAGGAAATCACAGTGATGGATGAGTTCTTGTATCTACCTTGGAACACTGATGACTGAGAAGACACAGAATTACCATGAAGTGGGCAGGAAGACAGATACAGCTCACACTCCAGTGTGACTCATTCCTTAGTTATTTTACCCAGTCCCGCATTAGCGATAAACATCTGCTTGACAGTTTCAGAATGTGTTGGTTTCTTTTTGGTGGTTTTTACATAGACATGAACTCTGGGGGTGTCAAAGCACCTCTGATATTTATGCCTGACCAGTGACGAGCAGGCTCATTTGATTAATTATCCGATGAGCTTCTTAGACAGTAAAATTCAGAGTTTTCAATGAAGCTATGACCTCCCTCTGTGGCTGACACTCCCCCCGCCTTCCCACCCTCTTTACCAGATGCTCAGCACGCCAGCAAAGCCTTCCACCAATTGCCAGTAAGTTCCACCGTGTTAAGCGGGGCCAAACGACATCCATCCATCTTACCTAGTTAATAGGTTACTTGGTCATGCGTGTTTCCCAACATTCTCTCTCCACACACTTAGTCACACCTCTGTTGCTACCCCTCTAACACCCACAGAAAGGAAAGTGCTCTCTCATAATGAAGCATGAACATCTAAGCCATCATTTCCACTGGTTATACTCATAGTGATTGCAGCTCTGCATTTCATTCTAAGCCAGTCAATACTCCCCCATCTACAACCACCACTTTTCTGCACAATTTTTTACACTGCATGGTGTCTGTCAGAGCACAGGTATATTGTGGCACTGTGGTATTCAAACTGGCAAGCGTTAAATGTCCTCACGGCTGTCGTTGCGAATCTCTCTGCGGGCCTGGGCTTTTATTTTGAAAACATGGAGGTGACTGCTAACATGTGTCACCAGCATTTCTTAATGAACGCCAGGAGAAAAGCCATAGTAATTTGTTACTGTTTGCCACAGTGGCACAAACAAGAAGGTCCCAAGTCTTTTGTAATGTGCTAGGCTGTGCTTATCCTGCCAGAATCAAGTAGTCCTTCCATCTGACCTTGTCCCCCATCCACTGTGTGTGACAGAATAACCCTTTTCATTTAGCATGCACTGCTGTGTGAGTATGGGTTGCAGTGGCACCGATATTAATTATGTATCGATTTCTTACTTGTAACTTAATGGCCTGCATTGCTGAGTGGTAAAATAGAGTATGTCACTGTTTTGGTGTCGTTTAATTATCTATTGATCCCCTGAATTTATCAGCTGAGATATTTTCTCTTTCTGTGTGGCATGAAGATGGAGGACATATTCCCATCACAGAAATAAGGAACCGGTACAGTTCTGGATGGAAAGATTTAGCTACGGAATTGCTTTCATTTTGGATGACATAGATTCATGAAATATAAATTAAAATGGGAAATCCATTTTAGCATAATTGCAGTTCTTTATATGGAAATAATGTGTCATCATTATAATGTGTCATTATGTTTGAGATTAATTCTCTTACTACACACTGTATCCTCGGTGTGCTGCTGCAAGTGTGCACCTGAAAAGCATGCAGAAAGTTAATCACAAATTGTGATTTGTGAGCAGTGAGGGTTATGGTCATACTGCAGCCTGATTTCTTCTTGGGGAAA
The DNA here is from genome assembly GCA_026781065.1 of Mormyrops boulengeri. Classification (NCBI taxonomy): domain Eukaryota; kingdom Metazoa; phylum Chordata; class Actinopteri; order Osteoglossiformes; family Mormyridae; genus Mormyrops; species Mormyrops boulengeri. The sequence goes on along the minus strand of JAODLD010000008.1, from coordinate 2,847,735 downwards.
AAATGGAAAGCAAATGAATAAAAAAACGTTGTAAAACGTGTTTAAGGTGACCGTGTGCGAGGCGCTGAGAGCATGCAGCGGTCACTGGGCCGTGAATGATAAATAAGTAATTTCCTCACCGGTTTGTTAAATGCAGAGGAGCAAACCTTGGTGACTCAATCGAAACTCAGTTGTCGGGTGGATGATTAGATGGTGAGGATGATGGATGGAGAGAGAGGAGGCGGGCATCTGGCCCGCATGGTTACCGCTGATGTCGCTTCTGGCGACAGGCTCATTACACATGGCGCAGGCGGAGGCTCGCATAGCGATGGCAGGAATGGCGAGGCGTTACTGCAGCCCTGCTCAATTTGAGAATCAGTCAGCGCTCAGTCTCCCTCGATTGAACGGGATCGCTGTGGGAACCAACCCCACCCCATTTCCATGGTGACTTTTTTTAAGATAAACACTTAGATGCACTACATAGAAGTATGCACTGAAGGGGAGAGGATTGAAAAGGATTTTTAAATAGCTAAAGCAGGTATAGGGAAATAGTGACTTTGAACAGTATAATCCCACTACACATAAAGCTGTTACATAAACTGTGTAGGAAAGGATTGAGCTTTCACAGCATATTTATGTCACTTCACAGTTTGGCGTAAGTAATTACCTCTCCGCCAAAGTGTTAGTACCTCTGCATACCAAAGCACCGTGGCTAAACCCCTGGATATTTAGACTCTAATGTTTGTCAAGACAAACGTCTTAATTTTGCAAAATTGTGTGGTGGGCAAGGAGGTACAGGAGATGTGGAGCAGGTAAACGCCCCCTGGGGTCTGAGGTTTAGTCAGGGAAGGTGGTGGGGGGGGGGGCACAAAGGGAGTGAGTTTTGGTAGGGACCAAATCAGCCCCAAACGCCCCGCCCCCCTAAACACACTCAGTACTGCTACAATATTGCCAGGGACACGTCCCCACCATCCATACCCAAATCTGCACCAGGGGTGGCCAACCTTAACCGCAAAGGGCCAGAGTGTGTGCAGGTTTTAGGGGTAACCTTTAGGTCAGCTGTTCAAACCCTGGTGTGAGGACTCTTCAGCCAATCAGTATTCTGATTAGGGAGTTGCAGCGAAAACCCACCTACACTGTTCTGGATAACATGGACAACCCTGGGCTACACAAACCGGCTGGTGCTGCCATTTCGGAGGGGAAGCACTGGCACGGATCGTTCAGTGCTGACGGGGTCAGTCTGGGGGCAGCCGTCCCTCCAGGGTGCACATCTTCCAAGCTGACGGTTCACAGGGCCAGAGAAAGCAGGTACAGCTGACCTGCCCCCTTATTTCCCATCTTACCTTATTTTCAGTTAAAACTAGCATTCAATGTCACAGTTTTACCAAGTTTGACCACATCGCTTTTTACAAGCTAAGTAAACGTTTCGCGAACGTTTCATGATAATGGAAATTCTCCATCTGAGGGCGAACACTGGACCCTGGGTCCCGCATTCCAAACTGGACAGACTTGGATCATCCTAATTAGAAGTCCCCTGCATGCTTTTACTTGTACAGAAGATAAACGTTAAGGAAACACAGGCACCAAACCAACAGTTTGCGGACAGCATTGAGAGGAGTTATCATGTGTACTGGAATCAGATTCGGGGTTTTTATCAAAAATGTCCCTGAGATTCAAAGGGGCTCCAGTAGGGGCCCTGCCTTTGTCTGCTCCCTTGAGCCAGCACCAGTTTATCTGAGCAAAGTAAATGTTTGTGAGGTACTGACATGGCGGCAGGATAATGTGGGCAAAAAAAACAGCACGTGATAGCCGACCCATGGCTTGGAAAACATCTGGATACTCTTAAATTTGCTTTAAACATTTTTTAAATATGAAATGAGAGCATATGCATTAGAGGAATAAATATTAAAATGCAACAACAAAAAAAATATATTTTTTTGTACATTTAGCCTAATCACCAAAGCATGAGATTTTCCTTCATTTTAATAAAGTTTCACTAACAATAACAATAACAAATTGAAATTGCCTGTTTGTGTTGACTGGAGCCAGTTTTTGTCAGTTGTTATGTGTCTTAATTACCAGCAGCCACTGCAGCATGGGTCAAAAGAGACACAGCATAAGAGACAAGGTACAGGGAACATCATATGAAGATAGAAAGATCAATTCAGCTAGCTGTGACCCATAAGGATGCTTCGAAAGTGACTGAGCATAGAAACGTTGAGTGAGCTGTGTGTGTTAGGGCCTGGGGGGTGGGGGGGGGGATTCTCCTTCAGCCTCTTTCAGCCTATTTTAGATTTAATCATGTGCTTTCTTGTCCTCAGCAGTTCCACCAGTGTTTTCTGAACTCCCTTCCCTGCTCTATTTGTCTATTTGTCACACACACAGATTAGGTATCTACATCATATAGGGACTCTCCATTCCTTTCTATGGGGAAAACTCTAATCACAACTATGACGACCTTAACCATAAGTAACCATACAAAATACTTTTGGCATTTTTATTTATTTGATTGCATTCACAGACCTCTGTGGGGACCTGAAATATGGTGCCCATAATGTCAAAAAACAGGTTTTTATTACATTGTGGGGGACATTTGGTCCCCACAATGTAATATAAACATAATTCAAACACACACTGCTCCTCTGCTCCTTTTACATTTCCCAGCAGTCACAAGACTTTCAAAAGTTTCTCCACACCACATATTCAGATTCCCCACTGAATTCTGAGCACTGATCACTGAACATTGATCATGACAGGCAGCCCACGGGCAGCCGAGTTTGTGCAAAGTGCACTCATTTCCCTGGAAAGCACCTCACTCCCCTCTTTTCACAGGATTGTCCAATCTGGTTTTTGCCTAACTGCTGGTGTTGCAACACAGTGGCTGGCAATTAACATGTTAGAGACTTTGTCCCAGATAAATCCCTCAGTGTTTAAGCCATTAGAAGGACTGTGCGCATCAATTACATGCTAAATTGTATATTGTTGATCAATCAAGAGCCAAAAACCAAAGACAGAATCACCTGTGAGTACTGCTTCAGGTGTCCTGCTGCTACGCTACATGTCTTCTTTGGGCATAGTGCACTGAGACGAAGCTTTAGCCCTGTGCAACATTTGCTGTTGACCAAGAATGTGTCGTTGTTCCATTGGCCTCAAGGACTCAGCCTTCGTGTCATTTTGGTAAAAATGCTTGAAACCCCCGAGGGGCCAGGGACACACACTGAACAAATATGATAAAAATACACATTGGAGAACTGATAAAACATTTCGTCATGTTCACAAACACACTCCACGCTCCATCCTTAGCAGATTCATCTATGGAGCAGTTTGCCTAAAAGGGACCTTTGTCCGCATCACTGGAATTTGAGGCCAAACAAATGAGAATCAGAGGGGAAGACTGGGACATGACATTAGGGAAGGAAAATCTTTCAGATTATATGTGTGTAAGAAAGACAGGATGAACATATCACACCAGCATAAACATCATGCTAGGGAAAGTGTTTACTCAAATGATCATTATTCAGCTGTTACCACTGCTTAATTTGCACCAGATCCTGCCTGAACGCGCTCCAGGACCTCTCTGTTTTTGACTGTCTGTGTTCTGGCACCTATTTGCACGGATCCACCAGTGCTCTATTTAAAAAAACAAAATCAATGACATGAAATTAAAAAATAAAATAACTATCTATTTTAATTTACAGACCAGGCTTCACAGAACTTCACATCCTTTATTAGTTTACATTTATTCTTGAAATTTTTAGCACAACTTAGTACAATTTTTTTGTACTCCTTCATTTTTTTTTCTTTTTCACTGCCAGCACCCTGCCCCATTTTTGGTGAAATAAATCAACAAACAAACAAGCAAACAAATACAAAGATACAAACAAAAAAATGAGGGTGGTGACTTTATGACTGAGTAATAATGTTGGTCCTGGGCCCAAACAAGTTGAGAACCACTTCTCCAGTTGATGAAGGGAGATCAATTACATTTGAGTAATATTATTAAAACTATGATATGGATTAATTTAAAATTCGGCTTCCGTAAGATTAAACGGATCACTGCACTGAAAAAAAAAACACAGACACGACCTTGTGGCTTTGCGTGCATCCACCACTTAATGCTATTCAGCAGAGCATGTTGACAGGTCCTGTGTATCCGGCTGCTTACGCTGTGCTAGGAGTCACAGTAGGCCAGTCCACATGTCAGGACTGCCTCACCAGGGGAGGTTCAGACAACACTGTCTGGGTTCCTCTGTCTCTGATAAGACATGACCTCACACACACATACTTAACATGCATGATCAGCTTCATCAACAGCTACCAGCCACAGTGCGGCCGCCTCACACCTCTGGAGAGCAGGGTTTGATTTCCTATCCTGGCTCTGTGTTTGTGGAGTTTGCATGTTCTATAATGGTGAATATAAGCCATTATCATCCCTCATGAAGGTATCTAAAGTGCATTATAGATGAGTGCTTCATAGAGCATTCAAAATGCATGATAAACATGGCTAAAAAGTGTTATGCCTTTTTATAAATATTTATAGCCATGTTTATAATGCCTTAAGAATGAATTATACATGAGTGCTTTAAGTAAGGTGTTAGCCAGGATGCTTCATGCTTTCTCAGTGAGTATCTCATATAACTTATCAACAGCACTTGTGCATTAGTGATATGCCAGACTTGATCCATGATCCAGGTAATGACAAAGTATGCATATACAAGTGGCAACAGTTTTTCTACCTTACACATCTTGGTTACACATTTACTCTGGAGACATTTACTGATGACTAGATTTGAATGTCATGAATAGGCACTTTTTTGCAATCCAAATCAGTGCAAGGTATTGATCATTAGGGCACATATCATAAATATCATACATGATTTATTTAAGGTAATGTGGTCTTGTGTCTCAGGCTGACTATATGCTTGTTTGTTTAGAGGAGGGGTGGATTCTAGAGAACATGTCAAATGTGACTCTGAAAAGGTCATTTTTATTTAAAAACAAACTAGATCGATAGATGCATGGATGGATGGATGGATGAATGGATGGATGGATGGATGAACACTTTAATCTGTAAGAGTATTGCCTTATTATTGTAATTTTCCTGAGAGCCTGGAAAGATGGTCACCTCCCCCCAGATACCACCCCCTTATCCTCCCAGACACTGGTGAGAGAAGAATACTAATGACCACCCTAGAGCCTGAAGAAAAATCAACAAATAAAACAAACATTTTCCTCCCTCTCCAGTCAAACTCTGACTGCTTTTCCAAGGACATGCGAAGACTTTCTCCTCGTCAGGGAGGAGGGATGTGAAAAGGGGACAGGATTTGAACTCAAGGCATTATTTTCTCCGCACATTAAGCACACAGGCCTGAATATGGAGGGAGGTATAGATTGATTTTGGATTGAATTGTGCACCACAGAGACCTTTAATGCCTGTTGTCTGATGTTAGTTCCAAATTTTCAATGCTAATGTGAGGGCAGTACAGCTGAGGGCCATACATATACATATATATATATATATCTAGATCAATGTTTAGTTTTGCTTTCCACTATTTTGCATGATGTTTAGAGCAAGCCAGGTAAGTCAGCCCAAAGCCAGAGGTTGGGTAACCATTGTCTTCAGAAAAAAATGACCTGGGATCAGTTGCCATTGAGAGATCCTTCTCCTACTCCCATCCTGTGAGTCACACTACTAGTGATGACTTTCATCAGCAATGATGTGTTTCAGGGAACTACAGTACCCCAAACTCACCTGCATGCTGATCTGGCCCTAATAAGGTGGGGGTTACGAATCCGGGGAGGCCCCGTGCATGGCTAATTTGGCCCTATCTTGGGAATAATTGGCTGACAAAGAGCAATGAATCAGAATCAGGTTTATTGGACAAGTGTACGTGTGGCACACGCAAGGAATTTGTTTCCGGCAGTTGGTGTCTCTCCGGTACGCCTGGAAGCGAAGGACCTCTTAGGTGCTGGGTGTATAACCTCTGTACATGTGGTCCACCAGCTGATAATGCCCCTGCCATTCCTACTCAGAATTTATGGAGACAAGGTCTTCATGAGCTGCACATAGTGGAGAATGTTCTTAACTGGCATGGTAACACAGATAACGATTCAGTAGGATGCAAGCCCCACTCACCAACCTGTCTCCTTATGACATAACAGGACATTTCTTTTCAACCAGCACTTTAACAATGAGGAGGGAAGGAAGTTTCTTTGTTTAATAATGGTTAAGTTGCATCTTTCTGCAGGTGCAAAATAGTACAGACTATTGTACTGTGAGTAAATACTAATGAAATATGGTTTATTTAGCTTTTGCATTCTCTAATCAGAGGAAGTCAGAAGAGCTTAATATTATTCTATCCGGTGTACAATAGTCCCACTGCTGTTTTTTTTCCTGTGGCTACAGCTGGCTGGTCATAAAGGATTTTCCTATGATCCCATCAGGTAAGGAGAACCACTTAACTAAGGGACAGCTGAATCAGCTGAAGCAGCTGCAGGGTGAAATGGGGACTGTTTCACCCAATGGCTCCGTAACTATGAATTTATAATCTGTTACCCAGAGAGCAAGCAGTGTTTACAGAGATCACTTTGTGAAGCCAGTGAAAGATTTTCACGCATTTGAAAAGTGAATGTGCAGTCAGTTTTGTAATGGACTGGTCTTACTCTTCAAACTGGGCTTCCTGCAATAGGCTCTGAATCACTGCAATGTAGCTGGATAAGAATAAAAGAAATACAATATATATAAAATAAAAAATATGGAGATGTTTATGTAAAACTGTTCATCAGTAAAAGCAGAGAAGAATCAACAGAGCATTTCAATTGACAAACAGGTATTATAATCAAGAAGTCTTGTATTTCAGTGGTGCATTCCACCACAGATATCAATCACACAATGTCAGTTTCATCTCTTCCTTTTTGATAGCTATTACATAAATGTAACTACTTAGAGCTTCTTATGAGCAAAAGGTAAGAACATATGGTTTCCTATTGCTGTTTTTGAAATGCAAAAGTATGTTTCTGTGATGTAGGTGACATGCCATTACCTCAGTCATTTATTCCTGCAGATAAAGAGCAGAATCTTACTAGGAACCAATAATTGCCCATTTTGTATACCATATATTCATAATGGGGGGCCGGAAGAGATACTGCATAAATGTTGCTTTACAATATCCTGTCTTAAATGAATTTTAAATATATAACAGAAATGCACAACCTAGTATGACTACGTTGTCAGGTGACTTTGACAACCTTAACACCCCCTAACGTGGTCACTGTTACCGCTCTGTATCTCGCCTCACACAGCAGTGCTTTTAAGGTGGTGTGCAGTACTGTTTTGGCTGAAGCCTCTCATATGACCATACAGACAAGACGGACACACACCTGTCAGGCCCTGGGAACAGGCACAGGCATACGGAGTATATGGATGGAGCAGACCTGAATACTGTCGGGAAGTATATTTGGTAAAAATGAATTTATTCAAGCGGCAAGGTATTTAGTCCATGTAACAAAACATTGTGCAAAAATGCCACATTATGTAATAAGTCGACAGAATATAACTAATTTGAATGATGATGATGATAATAATAATAATAATAATAATAGGGTAATGTTGCAATATAAAATTATAATGTAGTCTATACATTTTTTACATTTTGTTGAGTTGTAACATAATGCGGCATTATTACAGCCCCTCTTGCATTGGAAAGTAATCCACCTATCTTATATGTAAAATACTGTATTTGGTGCAAGTTAGTTGCATAACAGGTACCAGGAGAATGCAACCCTGAGCCATTAATTAACTAATTTTGGTAACACTTTCTATGAATGCTATGTCTATAAAAATCTATGCATAATTGAAATTCTATGAAATAACAATCTATGAAGACCTGTGAATTCCTAACACATTAATATGCATTCACAAAGCATTAAACACATGACCATAAATATTTGTTAAAAGGCATAACACATCATAGCCATATTTATTATGCATTACGAATGCATTATGAAGCTCTCATTTATAATACACTATAAATATCTTCATAATGCAGTTCAAAGCATCCTTAATTCTTATACTAACCATTATAATGCATCATGAAGGTATCTATAGTGCATTATAGATGAAAGCTTTGGAGCTTATAAAGTATTATAATCAACACTATAATGCCTTATGACTGTCAAGATAATGTTTTTTTTAATACTTATACCAACCATTATAATGCATTATATGAAATATCTATAATGCAACATAGATGACAGCTTTAAGTAAAATGTTACGCTTTTTTTTTAATTATATCCCCAGATATAATGTAAAAGAACAAATATGATTCTATTTTCGCTGATACTGCATTACAGAGTTTCTTTTAATGCATAGCCTTACTGGTTCCCACAATGGCAGCTCTTCAGCTCTGTTTCCAATGAGAGGCACAAGACTGGTGAGGTCACCTTTATAAATGTGTTCTTATCCCCCTCAAAACCCATGTAAGAAGATGGGAGAAGACTTTGTGAAATCAAGACTATGGCAATCTGGGTGTAGCATGTTTAAATAAGTGAACTAAAAGCATAAAAAAAACCCTCTCCAATTACAAGCCTCATATCCTGTGCTCAGAGAGAGCAGATTTTGTTGCTGGTGAGAGACGGGGGCTGATTAATCAGGCTCAGCTTGAGTCGGGGCCGGCAAAGCCCATCGTATCTCATTCTGCTGCTTTAAGTGCTTCTGCAGGCCCCAGGACGGCACCCGACCATGATGGAAACGGTGGTTAGTGGAAAATGGAGTGTGGGCACCGTAGAGAGTGGATCACATTTTCTTTTCTCCCCTGAAAATTACATTTGAGTGGAGAGACAGAGACATCCCTGCCTCACCGCAATCTCGGTCTCACTGCAGGGGAAACAAAAAAGACTCAGAGCGGTAAACTTCGAAGTGAAAGTGCCAACGAAGCATATGCGGTGAGATCCTGAATAAGCCTGGGTAAATCACAGCTAATGCATTATAACATGTCACATGTCACTAAGATGCCTAGAGATTCTCTTAAAGGCAGCATACATCTCCATGTTGTTTTTATACCTAGTGCCAGTGTATTGGCATGCTGAGCATCTGTCCGTTTTGTTTGAACAATTGAAAATACACTTCTTGTGAGGAACGTGCCCCCCTTTTGATTACCAGTGATTGCACAAAATTTACCACCCTAGCCAGCAAAATTAGCCACCTGTCTGTTGGCCATGCACAACTGCTCAATGCGGTCAAATGGCGCAAGCTGCACACAGACACACACATACACACACACACACACACACACACACAGACCTCGCCTGCAGAGCACATTAATGCATTAATGATAAATAATGAACAAATCCATCAAAAATAGACTTTGCATATAAATGGGCTGTTTAAGAAGCCAAGTAGCCATTAATGTGACCTGCAGGAAGCATGGTGTAATTACCGGGACTTGTCCAATCCTTCCGGGCGGGGACAGGTGGTGGAGCAAGGGGGCGGAGAAACCACAGCAAAAGAGAACAGGCAGTAGCTTGTTTTCCAGATTCATTCCCTCTAAGCACACCCATTGACTGCTATATAAACAATGATCCAGATAATTATCAGGGATTGGACTCATAAACATCTGGCAAATGGGACGAAAAGTAAAAACATGCAGAGTTGCTGATCATCAGATATGTGCATTGGACATACGTCCGCCAGCTATTACAGACCACCCACCTGCATCTAATGTTAGAGAAATATCCCATTACCGTAGAAGTGGCAATGAACTGCTAACTGTAATGAGCAGGTCATTAGCTTTTCAGTAAATGAAACAAGGTGGATGGTCATGTCTTATAAATCAGTTCCATGTAACTGCCTTTCTTTTCAATTACAATGAAAATGCACAACAATGCAATGCACAACCATGCTGCTGAATAAACAAAATATTTAATAGCGAATCAAAGAAATATTTTAAATATAGAGGTATTAAATAATACATTGCTTCATGCTGTAGTTTCTCACCATCTTTTCCCACCACGCGTGTCTTTCATCCATTTCATCGCGTTGTCTTGGAAACAGGGGCCACAGCATCGCCCACGTCAGTGCCACACAAGCTAACCATTTTGGCAAGAGCCTATATGCCTTTTCAAGGCCATGAAAAAACTCACACAAATTGCGTTTGTCCCAATATTCCATTACAAAAAAAAAATCTTTACTTTCACCTAAAGTGTCATTAGAGATCTGCATGTTAAGCATGTCTAAAACCCACTAGAAGGACCCTACTAGACTACCTGCCTTACATAATAAGCCATTGATCTCACATGTACTGCATTATACATGTGCTACTACTAACAGTTTTTGCTATGGAAATCAGACAACAGTGAAACGTGTCAGTATGTAAGAACATACTTGGCTAAAAAAAAGACTTTGCGAAAAGAGATTGCAAGATTAACCATAGTATTAGTGTGCAAAAATTACATCAAATACTCAGCAAATTAATATCACTTGCATCAGAAATCCTTTCAGGAATGCAGTGTGCATTGTATATTGTGGGTACCGTATTACACCATGTAACACTGACCTTGTATAAAGAACACAAAACATGTAATGTTAAAAGTAACAAAAGGACAGATAACAAAGGGCCAAGCCAAGCTTTATCTCATTGTTTCTGGGGGTGTATAACACTTCGTATTACAGCAGCCGTCCACAGCTGATAAGATGTTTATCGTACCTGATGACTGGGTGGTTTATCTCCCTAGGGTGATGTTAACCTTTAGCTTCATAACACAATGATCCCTTAAAAGCTCTTCCAACGGCATAGAATGGAAAAGCAATGCACTAAAAGCCCGGGTCTGTTATTCTTCATCTCCATTTGGCAGACGTGGGTAGTTCAGGTCCAGAAAGTAAAAATCCAGACCAAGATTTTGTTTCAACCAACCAGTTGAGTATTATGTCACTGTGATTCTTGATACTCATTTGGTAGTTTAAGAAACAAGTTTCAGAGAAACAAGTTTTGCATAACCCAGAAGTAGGAAGGAGGGTCTCCGCTCTTTATTGGTCTATAGCTCTGTCAATACAGCTCTGGAAATATAACTGGGGCCCAGTATCATGAAGCAGGATTACTTGCATAGCTGGGTAGCTTGTTGGATTTAAGGTAGGCTGGGGTAAATGTAAGTAAATGAAGATAAACTCCATTTAACCTAGGGCACAGTCAGTTCTGCCACAATGCAGAATCTGTTCTGACACAATATTGACTGTTATATATATTGACAGTTTTTGACAGTTAAACTTTATTCGCTTCACCTGTGAATTAAAGTTAGCTGATTTTGTCAGTGCAATTAAATTTAGCAAAAGTTAATTGGTCCGCTGGTTTTCAAAGTTAGCAGAAACACTAATCCGCTAACAAAACATTTAGTGGAACTCTGCCCAATCATAGTGGCGACTTTTGTTTTCTTCATTAGTCAGCCTCTGACATGCTTCTGCACAAGTTTCTTTGAATATTGTTTACTGGCATCATAGATCAACTTTAAGCACTTTTTCTGAGGAGACTGTGTGGTGTCCAGAATACATTGCCCTAAAAGACCAGGAACACACGTGGGAATTATAGCTAAAGTTATGCTGCAGCAAAAGTGACTGCTCCCTGTCATTGCTGATCAAGCAGAATGTGGCATCTAAGTGAAAATGCAGCTTTTGTACTGCCCAGAAATAAGCTTGTTGAAAGGGTTACTTTGCAAATATATTGGGTCATTAGGGCCAAATGTTTCACACTGCCTTCAACAGCCACGCTGGCGTTGAAAATTCCGAAACACAAAGTTCATAAATTCAGATGGATGAGGTATTAATTTTTCCACAATATCTTACAAATAGCCAAGTTAACTTTTTAATCTAATATATTCATCACATCTCCTTATTAACCTTTGGTGTCCCAGAGAAATGAATTGAATGATAGATTTGAAGCAAATGTACAAAAAGCAACAGAGAAGTGCTTGGAAAGGTCATTGTCAACTGCACCAACTGCAATTACACAGCCTTAAAATGCTGATTTGGTAATTTTCTGTGAAATTATATGAGTCATCTCTGTGGCATGGAGGAATTCCTTATGAATATAGATCTTATAAACTTTTTTATCATTCTCTGTTGTCTGATTTCCATAGCAAAACATTCTCCAGCATCCAGGACCCTATGCATTATTATCTGATGAAACAAGAGGGGGAAAACACACAATCATTGCTCATTGCATCAAAATTCAATACTATGCACGCACCGTAATCTGGCTGGTTTACTGAGCACTCAAGGTCCAAATACTCCACAACTTTGAACATACATGTTCTTCAAAGAAAAAGCCTCACTTGGTAGATTAGTATATTCTTTGAGGTTTGCATTTACAGATTAATGCGAGTCTCATGCTTTCCCACAATGAACTACAAGCCTTGAACTACCAGACAAAATGTTATTAAAGAAGGAGTGAATAACGTAGGCTAAAGCCCCTTTAGAACCTTGCACCTGCTTCCACATGGGGAAGATAAACAGAAAAAGGAAAAAGTCTAGACTTCTACAAGCTGGGGAAAAATGGTGGCAGCTCATTTTATTAATGACCAATCTTTCTTAGTGTTGCCATTTCTTCAGGGAAGTGACTGTACACATGATTGAATGACCCAGAACACAAGTTCCTGGGATCAATGTTTCATGTCCAGCAGGGCTTCATGGTTGTTGTGGTCTTACATATTGGTAAGTCCAGGTCCCATTCATCAGCTATAGTAAAGATAACGAAACAGACCAAAATTCATGGCTATATATTCGGAGGGGGGGGGTGCTTATGTCTTCCTAATTTTCAGTGATATTATAAGCTTCTTGCCTGAGATGAAGAAGTCCTGTCTCCTTTAAGTATTTACTAGAATTTATGTATAGGATGGAAAGAGGCATTAAGGAAGCAGGCAGGAACAAAATGCTTTCATATTTGTCTTCATGCAGAGGAACTGGGAACTGATATTTCGTTACCCTGAGTTCCAGCTCAAAGACTATACTCAAATATCAGCCAGGCTGTGGTGACCCAGTGGAAGATCTTGACAGATAACTTACCCCGATTCCAGGACCCCCAAATCAGGACTCCTCCAGCACACCCCTGCAGCAGAATCCATGAAAATGGTCACATGCTAATAACCGCTTATACCATCACATATCCCATTGCTTTCTGTGATCCCAGGATTTTTCTAAGCTCTTCCTGACTGACCAGTTGATTCCACGTTTGTGAACAATAAATATAATGAAATGCATATGACTCAGCTAATGTATGCATCATTAAGACTGCTATAAAATTGGTTTATATTAATTAATACAAAACGCAGTCAAATGCTAGGTTGTAAAATCACTTGAGTAAAGAAAATGTGCAGCCTCATGGATTATAGTAGTATTCTATTATGCATAAGAAAAGACAGCTGTTATATATGGTTATTAAAAACTCAGAAGATTCCACATCTTCATTATTCAGAGGTAAAATTCACTGGGCTTTGATGAACAGAATCTAGCAGCATTTAACCCAATTAAAAGTCGTCAGCGGGGTGGATACTTCTGATAAATCAGATCGAATTTATGATTTTCAGTTCATCAAATAAATAAACAAATACGCAATTAAACAAGCGTGCAAATAAACAAACAAACAAATATTTAGTAACAAAGTGTGTGAACTCCCTCTAGTGGCAAGCTACCAATACAGAATATGCAACAATGTATGTATATTAATCCTATTGCATATAATACATTTTTCGATGACTATGTTCTTCCTAATCCAGTCACATTCTGCAGCAGCTGCATGTAATTATAATTCATTAGTTCATAATGCCATCAAAGGGCTGCCTTGATCCAAGTTTAAATAGAACAAACTGATCTCTTCTAATTTCATGCAAAACTGTGATAACTTGATTTGTTCCTAGGTTTATCTGATTTAAAATATTTAAGCACAAAACTAAATGTGTTTTTTTGTCTACAGCAGACCTATTTCTCAATACTGGTCGTAGCAAACCAGTATGTCCACTTCATTCCACCTGAACTCCTAATTAAATACATGTGATTAGCCCGTCGCTTTAGATAGGAACTTCTGTTTCCTTTCATTTATATAGTCAAACTAATGAAATGTCATCTGTATCATTCCTGAAATTTCAACAAAACAGAAAAACCAGTATTTTGTAATTATAATTGGATTGTATCATTTCTGTTCAGTAATCGTTCATTAAAAATAATAAACACTTTATTTTAATAGGGAGCACCAAGGTTATTTAGAAACCGGTTGTAATTTTTACGTAACAGTAGTTAGTAGGAAGAGGGTGTCTGGAGAATCAAAGACAATCTTCTATCTATCCAACGCGATTTTAGGACATTCCATAAACCATGCGTTTGGGGAGCCAGGACTTGTCAAATGCAACTCTATCTTCAGTTTTGCAAAAAACTTATACATTATCTAAACTGGTGTTATTGTCTCACTATTATTCTTTTAGCATGTTCTTTCTCCTTTGACTTAATTAATTAGAAGTCAACCATGGAAAGGCTTAGTTGTGTACAGGTGTGGTTCTACCTCTTCTGGAGCTCTAGCAAAGTGTTCCTTGGGAGGCCCTCCAACCAAGAAAATGAATGACTATTTCCCTTCCTCTGCAACACAGGCAATTCAGGGGCCCCAGGAGACAGCCTATTCTTCGTGCCTGTAGCTAGAGCCGGCCCTGGTTGCACGTCCTCATCATGCACCTGCATTGAAGCTAATGTCAGCTATGTCTCCCTCTGCTGTTCTGAACACGTCACAGACAGATCGTCAACCACCCTAAAAAAATACTGTTTTTTTTCCCCCCCCCATTTAGTTGGGTAGCACATATTAGATGTATCGCTACATGTCCTGGTGAGTGAAGCAGACCAGATCAGCTATCTGAAATTGTTATGGACTTGGCAGAGCGAGTAAAATATTCAAAACTCAAGGAAACTAAACATGTGCACCTACGTCATGGTTTTTATTTGGTAATTACAGAATGTGGTACTTGGAATTGTGATGTTGCTGGGTTGAATTTCTAGATAAGAGGACCAGAAAAAAGCAAGAGGAACCAAAGCCCTTTATCTGAGCATGATTTTCAGTACATGTTCTAATGAAAGAGAAACCTTCGCCCACACTCAGCCAGAATAATGGTATTTAAACACTTGTGGCAAAAGAAAATGAATATGAACACTGACATCTCATATTCAATATTAACTTAACCAATACCCATGGCCTTTGCAAAAACCCACTCCTTAAGTGAAAACATGTTTTGTAAAAACAAAAGTGTTTTTTTTTAAATTATTTATTCATAAACTTGATGCAAGTTTACAAATTACTGTACATGGTCAAAATTATGCAATTGCAATGGAAAAGAAATAAATGAAAGCATGCTAACAGTGCATAATTTGATAACCTGCCCAACAACAGATGGAGCCAAGGGAAGTCCACCGTTTGTCACGATTTAGAAAAAGAAAAAAAAAAGCAAATGGAGGATAAACTCAACTCGCAGCCTTCCAGAAGCTGAACACGGAGAATTCTAGTCTTTTTAACACGGCGAAGAAATACAGCAAAAGCCAAAGGGATTACAAGCTGAACAGAAACTCAAACAATAGGAGCAGTGGAAATGACCCTTGAATGTAACACCACAAACAGATGAGTTAAAAGCTGATGTCTGCTCCATGTCAGTATAGCCAATAAGGGCCATAAATGAATGAAAACATTTCAGAAAGGCTATGTACCAACATAACAAAGACAACTAGTCCGTTCATTAGACCCAATGCTTCTGTACCTCCCAACAAATACTGTTTCCCAAATGTCAGCCAGACATACTTTCTTAGATCAGGCTCTACGGAAACGTAATTTTTTTTGTGTGCAAGTAACGTACATGGAATTTGCTATCCTCACGCCCCACGCCGCCAGCTTTTGGTGAATAAAACACAGTCAAGCTTCTTGTCATACAGAACCATCATAACACCCGACTGCAACTGTGTCACGAACTTTAATACGAACTGCCTCTGAAACAGTCAACAAACTCAAACGCTGCCTGATTTCTCAGCGCTCACATCTGTACAGCTGCACAACAGCAAAGTGTAAACTGATACGAAAACATCTGTGCGGCCTTCACTCGTAAAGTCTAGTTTGTATTCCTGAGTACAGACAGGTCAGAACCACGTGTCCAGAGCACTTGGCCTTTCCAAACACAGGTCTGGTAACAGAGCTCACGGTTCTTACTGACACAGCAAGCATTGGCTGTACTGTCATCTGGTGCAGTGGCCTTACTTTAAATGAAAGGGTAAAAGCAATTAAAACAAAGGACACAGAACTTCAACCCATCATGGAGAAGCTCTCCTGTCAGTATAAGTGGGTAAACGAAAGCTTGAATGCAGTTCGCAATTGGAAACAGACAAAAGTTGTAGAAGCAGTCACACAAACGACTGTTTTGGAGATGAAGACGGTGGAGGCTTGTACAATGGAACTCCCCACTGCAACCACAGCCACCAAAGCGTATGTCTGGATTTGGTTTAGAAATAAGACTGACAATATGGCAGCATACACACACAAAAAAACACAAAAGATGTACTTTCATACAAAACGGTTAACACCAGATTTATACAGGTACTGTTCTAGTGCTGTAAAAATGTTACGATCTGGGCCAACATAAAATCAAAATAACATGGGAGTAAGTTCCGTCTGTCTCACTCACTCACACACAGAACATTGGATAAATTGACCCACCATATCAAAATGCGCACATCCACGCCAACTTAAAACTATTCAGCAGCGCCTCACGTCTTCAGAGTTGAGCAAGAAATTCAGCTTCTACTGCAGTTAGCAGGAAGCCAAAATGTTAGCAAAATCACATGGAGTGTCAGGGGCCGGCGTTTCTTTGTCCGTCATAAGGCATGAGGAAACGTTCTGCCTTCACTCTGAAGCCAGAGAGAAGGAATTTTACCCGAATCTGGATCTTAATCTCATGCAAGGGTTGCACAAACGCTATGCAATTCACGGCGGCTGTTTCCAGAGCCTTCCAGACATGTGAAGAGCCAACCAGGTGGAGGATGACCCATGTGGCAGTGTGCAGTTGGGACTTGCAGCTGGATAGACTGGGTCTATGTTGTGGCAGGTTCTGTTCAACATTACGTGCATAAAAGCTTCTTACTGGTAAACCTGTATAGATGACCTGTCTCTGCATAGATACACCCATGGTAAGTTTCATGCCATACTCGGATTATGGCTATTTTTGTTTTCTCTTTTTAAAGATTGCAACAGCACTCGATCGATTCAAGTTGATAGAACATGAAAGTTATTACTCTTGTATTTTACTGATATAGAAGCAAAGCCACTCTAATGACACAGTTCAGCAACTAAATGCAATCCTTAACGAAAATGAGTAAGGAGTAAGTTTTTCCTTACTACTCCAGTACAGGTATTCACTGTTTCCCCCCCGACCCCCCCCCACCCACATTATTCTACATGTAAAATAACAGTTTGCCATTTCAAACACATATACAGTCAAATTAAAAAGGCCAAGCCTTATTTCTCAGTCGACACCGTCACCATTTTCTGTTTGGGGTTAACTATACGGCATCCGGCCTGCTGGCAGAGGCTGGGGGATGTTCTTGTTGCGTACTGGACACCCGTCCTTTAGCGATACATCTCTGCTCGCCTCACGATCCAGCCGTAAGCGTCTGCAGTATTATTGTTTCTTCATAGTTCTTGGCATATGAAAAAAGCAACAAGAGATGGGACAGAAACAGTGGCACACATCTGTTAAATGAAGAGTATATGGTCAGGCTCCCACTGCCACCAAGGTTTGCACTGAGATGCCAGCTATGGCCAACGGCTGTCTCAGTACTAGAGAGAGGCTGCACATCACGGCTGACTATCACTAGGCAGACTCTACCCAGAGCTGTCCAAAAAGGCTGGGTCACCAGAGAATGGACATGATGGCTGAACCAAAAGGTCAAAGGATGCCTCGATGTGTGACCTGCTGCTCATCTCACTTGAGACGCTCTAGATTGCCACAAACTGTTCTCTCCATTTCAACACAGAAAACGGTACTGTGCTGCATGCAATCTGGCAAGAGAAAGTAAGAGCGTGACCCCCCCCCCCCCCAGGGACCATTTTCAGTGACACATGACAATCCTATCAACCCCAGCACTCTTCCTCCTTAAGTTGATCTGTGTCAGAAAGAATGGCTGGAGGAGTCTTAGTGCCACAGGGGTGAGAAAGGAACACAGAGCGGCAGAAAGACGTGCCTTCAGAGAGGTCAGCGATGTGTTTATACCCGTTGGTCTATATATTTCACTGAATGGGTCACACCCATGTGAGGGTCACACTCCTGATAAAAAGAATTCCAGACTGGGGTGGGGGGGATATATAATCCAAAAATTAAAAGAATAAAGAAAAAGTGACCCTAAGACAATTGGTCCCAGCGCACAGATAGTGGATCTTCTCCTATCCATCCTCTTTAGGGGGTGTGTACCAGCCTGCAAGAGACACAATCAAGCACACCTTTACTGGGGAGAATATCCACACACGGTCATCAAACATCAATGAGTAGGTATCTTCTCTATGGACTGTACAAAACAGAAGAGGCTGTAACGCAAATTGAAGAGATCTAAAGGCATTTCAGAGTCTTTGCTATGCTATCTGAAGCCAGTCTTGTGGCATTAACCTTAACTCTAACCAGATTATTCAATATTGATCTACAGATTTATCATATGACGGGCATACAGGAAAACCTACCGTTCTTTTCGTGAATCTGTACTAGGGACTTGTATGACTGCTGTGCTCTAGCAAGATTATACTGGTTCTGCAGGGAAAACGAAGAACCAGTTAAAAAGTTACAGATTTAGCTATTTAGCTCAAACTGTAAATTTCAAAATCAAATCAATCAAAATACTTTATTAATCCCTATGGAAATTATATGGTTACAGTTGCTCCAGGACAGTAAGAAAATATGCAACAAGTAATAATATCAATACTAGATAATACAAGATATTACAAATTAAAAATATTACAATATCTCTAATACTGTAATAACTCAATATACAAATATTCTAATATAGTACAGAAATTAACTAAAGGTAAAAATGAAAATTTAATTTTAGCTGGCCATTCTCAAGCACATGGGGGTCAAACGGTTGTGTCAAAACTTAATTACAGGAAAGAAATGCCATTTTACGTCATTACATTTTGCAAAATCTGATGTAAAAACTATTTGCCACATACAAAAATATTTTCCAAAGAACTGTCCATTAGCCGGATATGTCAAGACTGTATACAGTCAAACTGACAATCAAGGTCAGTTTATATTGTACACCTGCTTGTGAACACAAACAGCCTTCTCCAATCAGCAAACCAAGTAGCTACAACAGAATTCATTCAGCACACCGGCAGGGTCAAGAGTTTCAGTTACTGATTAGCTAAGCATTAAAATGCCTAAGATGCATGGTCTAAGCCAGTGGTCACCAACTGGTCAACTCTAGACCACATCTAGACCAAAACACAATTGAACCTGAACCTGAATTTGTTTGTTGCAATGCATCTGCCCTCTACTGGTCTGATGGAATATCTTTGCTGTAAGCTGACCACGAAAGACAAATGTAGCATGCAGAGAATGCGTGCACAATCATGCGCAGACAGTAACGACATACCAAAATTAGGTGGCAATGTCAATATACATAATTTACACAACAAACCGCAGAAAGGCGACTATTGTCATCGACTATTATTACTATCAAATGTTACTGATTAGTTATTGCAGTCCTAAGCAAAACTCTTCTACTTCACCAATCCCCATGTCACATGGATCTGTTTTCTATCCCAGAGGAAGCATACCTTACAATGGAAATAATTACATTTCATTGTGCAGTATGCGTGATGTCTCGAATACTAGCTCAAAATCCCTAGTGCTGGGGCAATAGAACCCCAAAGCATTCCCATTAACCTTTTCCATAATCCCAAATGTCCATTTAGGCGCTTCCATCTGAAGAACATGTTCAGCTCATCTGTACACACATTCTGCCATTTTACAGACTTCTAACACCTCTCAGGGTTGAGAAGAAAGACATATAATAATGAGCAGTAGGTGGCATACATTAAGGAAATGCAGGTGTAACCAGAAGGTTGCCAGAAAGAGGTCCTGACCAAGGTCCCAGGAAAGATTCTAGCTGTGACTAAAAATGAATGGGTGCTTAATTAGTGTGCTGCTAGCTTGCAGCGCTTTGGGACAACCCCAGTACTCAAATCATCTTTACCTTATTGGCGCCAAACTGCACTCTGGCTTTTCCTTTGACTAAGGTGGCGTTGATCTGCATAATCACAGACTCTATAGAATAGGCACTACTCCAGCCCTATAAATTAAAATGAAAAACATGTTATAACAAGTACAGCATACATATATAACTGACAGGAAACTGGGCAGCAAAGATCTACCTGCTTTGTGAGAAGCTCCATACACAAGGCACCTCCGCCAAGAACATAACTGTAAAGATATACCGTGTGAGTATTTTAAAAACAGTGTGATGTATACCTTTTACCGTACTGAAAATGGACTGAAGCATCACCAAAACAACTTCTGAAGTTATTTTCATACACACAGTTAGAAACATTCCTATTCTATTCCATCTAGTAACTATTCATTCGTTTAATCCCAATTTTTCCCCGCAGCGACAGTGCATGGATTTCCTTCCTTAGGCCATACCCAACACACAACACAAACTATATGCCTTTTCCAATTTCATTTTGGAAAAGAAAAAAATGTTTTATTTTTGATGACAGTAATGACCGGGGGGGGAAACAGCAGTTTCAGAATTTGCATAAGTTCTCCAATTAGACTCAATTACAGAGGATTCCACTTGTTTTGATCTTTTTTAAAAGCCTGTCTTTATTTTTTTTATGTTTTTCAAGTTGAAACTTGTGTTTTGGTTCTCTGGGGGTTTAGAGTCATTCCTGTTCATCACTATTCTCTTCTTTTTGTTGGATATCCTTGTAGGAGACCGACCAAAATCAGGCAGTTTCTGCAGAGACTTGTCCACCTGCTTTGCCTCTGCTGCCGAAGTGGACAGTGAGCACATCAACTGCTTCTCACCAATATGATCGCCTTCCCCATCCTTAACAGCATTTGCTGCTACACATCTGTATAGTAATCTAGTGGGCAAGTGCCCCCTTTCACCCGGAAACTCTGAGCCCTCACTATGACAGTTACTGTCAGTGGCTTCTTTTTCAGGGACTGTTTCGATGCCAATATTGCACACAAGCCTCTGGAGGGTCACCTTGGTCTAGAACAGTTTCTCGACCGGTCGGCTGTATCACACCAGTGAGATGTGCGGCCCTGGATGCTGAGTTACAAATCAGGGAAATCAGGAACATGTAGGGTAAATAAGAAAATTATCCACTTAAAAAAAATGTAACACTTACCCTCCAGACAGAACAGGAGATACCACCCTTACAAAAGGGGGATCAAAGGGGAAATTATCCTAAAAATTGCAAACAAATGCATAAATTACACAAAAACTCTTCACTTAACATTCAACACTGGAAAATACTATTTTAATGCATATTTAGCAGGAAAAATAAGCAGAGACTCACTTTATATGAGAAATTCAGCAGAATGTAATCCACGCCTTCTTTTTCCTTTAAAACTTGCAAGTCACTATGTAATGGACTATCTGGGTCAACCCTGTTGTTACAGAACAAGAAGGATTACAGATGGTTTTCATAACCACTAAACTATGTCTTCTCATACATAAACAGCAAATGATCAGTATACAGGTTTGTGTATTTCTATCAATTCAGTCTTCAAATTCAGCCACCTTTTGAACCCCTTACCCCACACAGTCAATTGTGATGCCGACTGGCACTTACGTCCGCAACTTCACATGCCACTCATAAAGGCTGTCATTGACAAGCTCCACTGAATAGATGCCTGTTAAAGGAAATATCCTTTAATATCCCAAAGGCTTCACTACTTTGGGTTCACCTTTAAATTATTCATAATGCTTTCAACACCAAAGGAAATGCATTCAATCTCATGAAACACAAGTCCCGTCAACACACAGCCCGATGTGTTCTGTGCTCACCTGTCTTGTAACTCTGTGACCTATAGATTTCCCTGAGTTCCTTCATGAGGCGGTCAGAGGCCTGCACTGACCCAGAGACTGCCCCCTGGAAGACAGCAGGCACCAAAATGTCAGCACGCAAACCCTAAGCAGCCCATTATAAGCCAGTAATAGCCGGCTCTCTGAATGCAACCACCAGGATCAGCAACATTGAAGCTATTCTCAAAACATGTCAATTACAATGAATCCCTTACTCAAGGGAATCCACAGTAGTACACCGATTTCCTCAAACAGCGCTGATGTTCCCTTTTTTGGTGAAACCTGCAGGAGAAGGCAGTGTTAAGGAGAACACCTGTGGTCAACGGGCTAACAAAACTAATGCTGGGGACCAAGAACCGACAAAATGCTTCTCCGCTCTGCAAGAACAGCCATGCAGGCCAAATCACCCCCACAAGAGAGGGGTATATTGCTACCTATACAGTTTCTATAACACTGAATCGTATAACCAGCCCAGCCTTAGCTTCCAGTAACAATAAGGTTTTAAAGCGCAGGTGAACTCCCTGATTTAGCCAACTGGAAAATGATAGCAGAAAGTGGGTTTAACCAGTCAGTAACTGAAAGCGGAATCACCCCAACCACTGTGGGTTTCAGAGCTGCATTTTTCCCATCCATTCTATATAACCACTCTTCCCACGTATCATGCTCTTGTCAGAGGGCCCTTGAGCAGGGCCCTTAACCTCAATTGCTCCAGGGACTTTCCAAACCTGTTTTCTCAACTGAATGTCAGTTTGGATATAACTGTCTGCTAAAAAACATGTAATATCAGCCGAATGAAAATGAGAGAAGTCCTTTTAAAAAAAAAAAAAAAAAGTGAAAAAGGTTCAACGATCACATTAGTGTTCCATAATTTGATGAAAACATTCACAAAGGTATATATCCATTCATTATACGATCACAGAAAATTCTGTGATTTACTCTTAAACTTTACATTGAACCACATAGCTGATGTCGTTCTCCACATGAAATTACACATTTTACTCCTTTACACAGATTGTTTTAACTGCAACAATGCAACTTAGGTACATTATTGTCAAGGGTGCTCCAGCTGGAGTCCCTCCTGGACCCTGAATCGAAAACCTTCACACCTTCAACCAGTATGTTGGCTGTTGCCTAGAGGCTTACATTCAAACAGGACAGTTATGTACACTCACATACCGGAAGGCATCAAAGCACAGCATTTTTAATTAATGTCCAAAAATATTTGATTTTACCTCCAACCAAGACAGTTTCAAAAGCAAATGACATCACATTCAAAAGCGAATGACATCACATTCAAAGGCGAATGACATCACATTCAAAAGCGAATGACATCACTCCGAAGCAAATGATGCTAGAAATTTATGTGTCAAAATCAAACAGGATTTGACCATAACCATCCATAATCAATATACAGTAAGGTCCATTCAGCAAACATGTTCACAGGAAAGCACCCAGTTCCCCCGAATGTAGGAAAAGTCATCTTACCGAATGGGCACTTACTTTCAAGTGGTCCTGTCGCTGGTTCTTGCGGATTTTCTCCAAGATCGCCAAGTTCTCCTTCTCAATCCCATCATCCTCAGACTTTTTCCCCTCTACAGGTTCCTCCTCTTTCATCTCGTAGTGGTCCAGGTCTTCAATATCCTGCTACCAGATCACACATGCACCAATAGGTATGCAAGAACACCCCAAGCAGACAAAAGGCGACCTTAATACAATGTTAAAAGATACAGACCTCTACCATTTCATCTTCATCCTCCTCCTCTGATGTAACTTCATCTGTAGTTACAGGCTGGAAAGGGTAATATAACATACAAAAAAATACTGGTTAAAAAACCAATTCAAATCAATCTTACCGTTATAGGAACAGAAAAAAACACATTTAAAAATCAACATGATTACCAAGTATAATGATCAGTATACTGAACTGCCAAAAATACCCACCAACTTCTTTTCCAACAAGCTTACATTAACTTTTATTTCCTGCCCAGAGAGCAAGACGTCACTTGGGCTGGCACTGTTCACATTGAAGCTTCTGATTTATGCGCAAAATATGCACAAAAGTTATACAGGCAGTCCATGGGTTAAGAACGTTCTACTTACGGACAACTCACACTTACGAACAGACTGCCATAAAGCCGAATATATTAAAAATCCATCTTAAGTACAATGATCCATAATAATGAACGCATGCTCATGAAAACGTGTGGTTGCAGCAGGTCATCGGCTCGAGCTACAGTACAGTATCCTATTTGCTTTATTACAACAACAATAAATGTATTTTTGTATAGCGCGTTTTCACAACATTACATTGTCTCAAAGTGCTTTACAGCATCCCTGCCCAAAGCCCCCAGTGAGTAAGCCAGAGGGGACAGTGGCAAGGAAACACTCCCTAGAAGGAAGAAACCTTGGGAGGGACCAGACTCAAAGGGGGAGCCCATCCTCTAGGGGGCAGCAGAGGAAGCCCAGACCCTAACCAGACTCAAAGGGGGAACTGTGTACTGTGTAACAACAATAATACTTATTATGTACTGTATTTTATTTTTTGTTCTGACTATCTACAAATTCAACTTAAAGACAGACTTAGGGAACAAATCTTGTGCCTGTTCCTTAATAGTTCTTTAAACAACTAAAAATGGCTAATAGTGAGATCACAAGTGCCACACCTTTACCCAAGCAAATGTAACTTGCTCGTGTTGTGCTTCACCATCGAACATGCCTTGAGTAGTCAAACTGTTATACTAATGAAACTTAAGGTGACAGCTTGACAGGATTGTCACAATCCTGATATGCTTATCTGGCGTTCACTTACCGGCCCCGCTGGTAAGGGCTGGTCCAGCATCTCCACATCGGGGTGCTGGGGCAGGTTGTACAGCCGGCACAGATCACAGATGAGACGTTTCAGCTGCTGCAGGAGCTGGAAGCAGAGATATAAATCAGCAACGCTACCAGAGCTCTTCAGGCCAGTCGGGGGACATGAAGGTAGATGGTAAACAAAGGCCTTGTTACATAAAACAGGAAAAATAAAGTCATTTGAGACCTCACATTCAAACATCCTACTTTGTGTATAGTACCATTTTTAACATTATCAGAACTATTATCATGCAAAGGAAACAGTATGATTATGAGTGATTTTTTTTAAGTTCAGACAAAGGCAATATCACTTGTTTTTAAGGTGATAAAAATTCTTAACGGATAAGTTTACATGATCAAAATAAAATTAAATTAAAACAGGGACCATTAGTTTGACATGACTGTCTCAATTTTTCAGACTCCCGCAGCAGAAACTGACAGAAGCCTAAAACACAACATACTAGCCTATAAGTTATTAAAAAAGAAGCAAAATTGAACTTCACAATTCTGAACTCACAAACAGCAGCAAAACTGTTCTACAAAGAATGATTTTCTGTCGTAACGTTCTTCAGCATAATACAATATTTCCATTCCCACTTCACTAACAAGTCTTTTAAATTATGCATGACTAGTGTATGACTACAGACTGGACTAATTTACCTGGGCCTATCTGGATTTTGATTTCAACTGAACAATGACCGCGCCAATTCCCTGCCCTACCTCCTCTTTGGATGATAGGCTGAAGTTTCTCTTTCAGTGCCTGTTTTTGGATTATTTAGGTGTACTACCCCACCCCCATTTTTTGTTGATGAATGGTTGACTGTTGGTTCAGGTAGGGGGTTCTCTCTGTTTTTTTGGCAAAATCCCCATATGACACTAGCCCAACTTTCACAAATAAAACACTGCAAACTAATAATAATAATCCTTGGTCTTTGCCATATAACTGCAAACACAATCTATCACAGCACAAACCAAGAAAACTGCAATACTAATAATCCCGGAGTAAGAATGGTAAATTTAAGATATAGTTCAGGAAGCACAGTCTCTCAGTATTTTATTCAGTGAGAGAAGCTCCTTCTTTCATATAAATGTTTAGAGGAGTGTTGTTGGTGTTTTATTAACAGGCATTTAGCCAAAGCTAATAAATTTGTGACACCTAAATATTAGCTGACTTCATTGGCCAAATGATATATTGATTGAGGCCTATAAGGTACAAAATTAGAAACTAAGTTTATTACACGTGGAGTCATTAAATGTCATGGGTGGGCAGGTTACTGCTGCTGCAGTCTACATTTTCGCATAACTAAGCAGCCTTTCATTATGAACTAAAATAGGACATATTTACATTTATTTAGCAGATGCTTCCAAAGCAACATACAACAGAGGTAAGCTTGTGGTCAAAAAGTGGGATTAGCTAGCATCAAATACCCCTCGAGCGGCTGGAGTTAAAGGCCTTGCTCAAGGGCTCAACTGTGACATGATTACTTTGCTGGCCAAGAGATTTGAACCCAGCACCTTCCTGACATGAGCACAGGTTCCAAACCCACAGAGCTACACAACAACCCACAAAAAACAAAAGCTCATGGCAACCCTGAAAGGGTTGTTCCAGTGCTAAGAGGCCAATAAACTAAAGGCACACTATAGTCAGGGGTAGCAGGGAAAAAAACAGGGTAACAGGGTAGTCAGTCATGCAGTTCAAAAATGCTGAATAAACTGTTTGAATAAAAAAGAAAATATGGAATGTAATAAAACACTTTTTTTCTGGTATCAAAATCTTTAATATTATGTCTTCCAATAAAACTTTTACAAAAAAGGAGACTGGGTAAATGGTTTTCCTTTTATGAAAAAAAATGAATATACAATGAGTAGTGTTTGGAGTAGGTCTACCAGAGATTCATAGATAACAGAGAAAAGGGGAGAGCAGCCTGTGATCTTTAACTGATTCATGTGTTCTGCACCCTAGCATGTTTGTCTGGGAGCCAGTCACTCACCTGACATCCCAACAATCTTCAGTCTGACAATTAAAAATTATAGAACATTTCTCAGGAAAATTAAACCATCAACAGCACAAATGAACCAAATTAACAACTATTATATTTAAAACATGACATTCATAGACTGAAAGACACTACCCATACAAAAAACATGCTGTAAATCAACAAGCTAAAATGAATGGTAAGGAAAAAATCTCAGTAATTAAGACTAGTGTTATGTATTATAGACACAGACATTTATATACACACACGGTTACTGTAAACTAGTGTTGGGCGGTATACCGGTTCATACCGAAAAAAGTTTTTTATTATTGTTATATGAATTTCTTATACCACAATACCAGTTTAAATAGCCTACACAACGTTCAGAAAGTGGCGCAGCTGGAAACTGTTTAAGGGGGACGTTTTTCACTGCTGCACCGCTAAAAATGTATCGAAAAAGATCAGAAACGCAAGATATAGCTGATGCTGGAGTTGAAAAAAATCGATTCTCACATACTAATCGATATTAGAAATTAGTATCTGATTAGATACTCATTTTCACCATTATTGATACCAACAGTGCGGTTTTCGCCTCATTCGCCACACAGCACCACTACAGCACAGGCGCGCATAAATGCACGCACACGCTCGCGCAGCCCCTCCCCTCCTCTCAATAGCCGCTGAACACATACACACACATACAGAGTTGGGTGAACATGGCATATGCTGCAGTTGAGGGCACTTCCCAAGCTGCTTTAGTAAAAAAAATTTTTTAAAAAAAGCAAAAGTGCCGTTTGGAATTATTTTGCAGACGAGCATGGAAAGGCTAAGGATGTCGATTAAGCCTCCATGCAAACAGTGCTTCAAGTTGTGGCAGCGAAGTCAAGTAGCACGTCAAACTTGGTGAAGCATCTTAAAGACCGACATCCCGGTCTTTATGAGAAATTTCGCGAGGTCAGTAATGCTCGCATTCCAGCAACACTGAACTATTAAACACTTATCAAAAATGTTAACTTGGCCAGCGCACACCTTAACATTAGCCATTTATCTATAAGCAGTTAGCCAACAAACACGTTACCCGTATGTTATCATTAAGGTAGCAGACAGGCGCGATGGCTAATAATAAAATAATATAGTTAATGTGGGAACAATGCAAAAACGTAAAACAAAAATGTGTCCTGTAAAATGTGGTAAACGCCCAGTCATACTTTTCAAAAAACACCGCTGTATACCGTGAAATCGATATAACTTTGAAAAATACCGTGATATTAATTTTTGGTCATAACGCCCAGGTCTACTGTACACAAAATGAAAGCAGCTGTGTTGGAACCATGGTACGCAAAAAAAAAGAAGAAGCCTTTAAATACTTTGGGACTTTGAGAGAGGCCTAGGAGCTGGTGAATCTGCAGTGCAATCCAGTTGAGATACCAATCCTTACCAATGTGTTGCCCTTCCGCACATCGTCCAGACGCTCCAGAACCTGGGCTAAGCTGGGGTCATCAGAGTCCACAAACCATATTGGGGGTGTTGAAGGGTAGGATTCCTAAGACATAACAAACTTTTTGGAATTAGCACATAAAATACAAAACCATTTCTAAGTCATACAGAAAGTTAAGTAAAGCACATGTCCCATTACACCATAGCACACATTAAGTAGGTAAGTAGCTTAAAAAAGTGGACAGTATTATTAAACAGTATCTAACTAAAGAACAGGAGCTAATTGGGTGTGGAATGAACTAATAACTGGTTTACAATATCCTTGCTGCTGGTACAACCACTAAAAGATGTCAAGTTTGTGTGCAAAACTAAGGCTCCTATCAGCAAAACAAATGTAGTTTTACATTAAAAGTGACTTCTGAGCTTATACGTTTATTCTGAATATTCTGTATTTTATATTTGTTCCATGAAATTCACTTAATCTGTAGAATATTCATATAATTTAAGTGCACAACACAGAGAGACACCCAAGAGACTGTTAATTCCACTGCAATGCATTTTTGAAAATTACTTTAAAAATAATGGCAGCGAAAATGATCATATACATACGAGTTATATACAACTATAACTAAACAAACCTTCCATGAACAGCTTAAAATACAAAGTCACAATTGATTATGCAACTAGTAATATTGTGAAATGCTTGGACAACACAATAGGAAACAGTATGACCAGAGATATGCATCGAGTACCACAGCCACAGTATATGAGTCTGGTGTTTTTGATTTTTGATACAGAAAACAAACGTTTGTAAGCGTTGTTAGATATGTCTGAGGGGGGGGGTGATTCTCAAAACAAGCCTTAAATGGTATATTTCTACTTGTGTAACCACTTAGGTCTCAAGGTGTTTTGGCTTTCCATGCCAAGTCCGGGGGGGATTCAAACCCAAGTCCTGTCATAACATGTCACTTCAGAAACTTTCTTAAATGGCAGAACAATCTCCCCGTCATTAACGATTCAAGACACAAAGATTCTCTCGAAATTAACATCTCGTGTAAAGATCCACTCACATTCCAGTCTCTTAGTCTTTACTGATTAGCAAATAAGCAGCTATAAGACCAGCTATAAGACGAATTTCAACATATCTGACTAACCAGCTAGATTAGCGAGACTAGCGAGTATCTAGTACGCAACTAGAAGCGAGATCGGCCCATAATTCGTTACTGGTTTAGGGACTGACGTTGCCGTTTCCCCCAGTTATCTGTACAGCAAACTATGACAATAAAAACATTATGTAACTCAGGTCTGCGAGTCGGTAATGCGGAACTCGGCACGAGCAGACGCATGTTGTTAGCTGTTAGCTGTTAGCAGAGCAAAAGACAAACATCTGACGTAACCTTAGCTAGTTAGTTACCCTTCCGGTTTCAAGCGTGACAATAACAACACATTAAAATAGATGTAAATAAAAATAAAAATGGAAACAGAGGCAACGAATTCCGCGAATGAGCTGTATATATATATATATATATTACTTCGTGTTGGGTAATTATATATACGCAGCGTTTCTGGCGCCGAGTAGAGGTAGCGGCTACGCCGAGGACGCCTGGCTGGCGGCGGCCGGAGCCGAACGGGCCCGTCCCGGGGCCCCTTTCCCGTCCTCACCGTGATGTTGCAGTGGATGATCAGGAGCTTTTCCCCAGTCACGTTAAACTGACAGCTGAGCTCATCTGGCTTCCAGTCGATTATGCGAAATCGCTCGTGGTTCGGGTCGAAGATCGACTCCAGAAACTTCAGCTCGGCCTTCAGCCCCGACACCGACATCTTCCGCTCATCTCCGGCCGGGTCGCCGGGGGAGAAACCGGGACCTAGACACCACGGCCACGCAGTCGGGTCTGACCCGGACCGAGCCGCGACGATGAAGACGGGAGAAGGCCGCCTTTCGAAACCGACGGCTGTCCGCCAAACCCTAACGTGCTGAGCCAGACGGCGATCCCGTTAGCGTACCAATAACGCCTAATCGGCTGCCTTTCCGCCTTTTGTTATTGTTGCTCCTGCTCAATATAATAACCGCGCCACTTCTTCGCGTTGTATTTGTCCTTCGAAATAAAAACAGGCCGTGTATATATTTATTTGTACACCGCACGGTGCTCCTTTTACGATGTAAAAGGCGGGCAGCGTGTACAGCACCGATCCGGCACTGAACGGCGGCGCCAGTCGGGGTTTAAAGATGGCGTCGCTGATCGGCCCCGCAGAACACGGGCGCACTATGCGCTGTCACGGGGAAAGAGGCGGAGAGTGTCCGGAGACGCCGAGAATAACTACCGGTGGATACGGCGTGCAGGAGCGCAATCCACTAAAGTGAACCTAACGGCACCGCTGTGTGCATGAAATTCACATCATTCAAGTACGCAAGCACTGCACTGCTGCTGCTAAATGCACTGCGGTACTACAGCGCATAATTATTAAAATATTACAATAATTGTCAGTACTCTAACGAGTCAAATCAAAGTTTATTCATAAAATGCTCAACGGTACAGCAAACAGCGGGAGAAATGGAGTTTCCCTGAGATGAGATGAGTCAACATAGCTGCGTACCAGAACTGACAGTGGGGGAAAATCCATATGTTTGGGATTAATTTACAGTTGATTCTAACAACTTTCTGTGATCTAAATAAGTGATGTAAAAAAATTTTTTTCTTTATTGCGTTAGAATTTCTCAGTAGTACAGGACAAGTGAAAATACAACCACAACGTTTTATGTTAAATTTTACAAATTGCTTATTTAAAATGAGACCCTTTCATTTGCTATTTTATAGAATCTAATACAGTTTATTAACCAAGTAGGTTTGTATATACAAATAACGGACATACTAGATTTTATGGCATAAATTTGTTTGGTGGCATGGTGCTCTCATACCTCCTGATGTTTTGGTTCAACCCGATGGTGTGTGTAGAGCTTGTATGTTATTCTTTTGTTTTCTTAACTTTGCTCCAGGTCCAAAAACCCCTGGCTCATGTGAATTGTGGAAGTCTTGTCATGAACTGGCACCCTGTAAAACACCCTCTATTCCATGTCATGCGCTTCACTCGTAAGCTCACAATGACCCAGACAAGAAAAATGAAGGTGAGAGTAAATATATTGTTTCCCCCATAAACCAAACATATTGTCCAATCTTACCCGAAATATTGTCACCAGATATATTCAATCACTGTTTCATGGCTGGCATATCCTGTCGCTCTTGAAATACTAGTGCCTCACACCTCCCCCAATGCAATACTTGATTTTATTCACGTATTTCAGAATAAAGAAGGCAAAGATGCCATTTTAAAGAGTACTTAGATGAGATCTGGAACTTTCCGTAAATTATCGTGGAAGACTCTTCGGAGGCCTCGCCGTTTTTCTCATGTCGTTTTATAGTTTCAACTGTAGATGTCAGTCTTCTCCTTTAAATGCTTAATTTCTTACCCAGAAAGTATAAAAAAGATACAAAAAGGACTACAAAAGATTTAAAAACATAAACACATAATAACAATAGTACAAAAACAGAACTGAATACAAGCCTACTTAAGGATCTTGAATTAAAAAAGGTTTGTAAAGTGTTTTTATGTAAAGAACGTGTACTTTAAATACAGGACGAAACGGCAAACAGTGCAGCTTTGTTCCTGGATCCCTGAGATTTTCAGTTTTAGAATGCCTTTCCCAAAGAACATAATTCCAGCATATGAATTCCAATTGTCTTTCTCTCGCCTTGAAAATGCTACTGTGCTCTACGGTATGAGTGCATGTGGTGGTCTCAAATGATGTTTGGAAAGCACAAGGCATGGCAAAAATCAGACGTGCATGAACCGATGATGGCAAATGGCACCTGCTCAACCTGCCCGATCCATCATAGAACCGTAAATCCCTTTCAGCACAATGAGGGTTTGTGACTGCTAAGGCCCGTACAGCACTGGTCTATTTGCACATTCCCACATCAGTCATCCACCCAGCCACAAAAGAAGAGTTCAGAAAGCTGTTCTGAAGGAACCATTTCCTATAATTACACTTCATGCCTGGACAACAACTGGGCTCAAAACAATGTGGTAATTATCACTACTCAAACTCCTACGGAATGCATATATTCCTGGAAAAAAGCATTGTTGCACTAACATGATACATTCAAGTAACTGCTCTGTCAGTACTACCTCTTTAATTTCCCATGAAAACACTAAACTAAATGGAGAATATTGTTAATTCCATTATATACAAACAAACAGCATAATGGGGGAATATATCTTATTTATGGGTGGGATTCTGTATTGCGGCGAACCCTCACCACACTGCCTCCATCCGTGGCTGAAATGCAGATGGTGATTCAGAAAGACTTTTTACATCAACTGTAAGCCTGGGTGAGCCAGTGAAGAATGACTGTGAGCATAGGGCTAGGCCAGCAGTGCAGTCCCATCTTTTACAGAAATAGCCTTTGAAGGCAGCTAGACCTTATTGAAACATCTTTCACCATAACATGCATTACCCAGCCCACGCAGGACAGATGCCAAATCATTTAATACTGTCATCACTAAGCGTGTATCTTTCTGTATGTGGGGTTTTGAGGCACACTCATATATGATTCTGATATGTATTTATTGTAGCATATTTCAAAGTCTCTATCCACCAATCCATCTATTGCGCTCAGGGTCACAGTGGCGCCTGGAGCCTATTCCAGGCAGCACAGGGCATAAGGTAGGGGAACCCATTAAATGGGATGCCAGTCCATCACAGGACACATACATACAGTCATACACTATGGGCAATTTAGAAACACTGATTACCTTACTGTAAGTGCATGTCTTTCGACTACAGTAGGAAATCAGATTATTCAGAAGAAATTAATGCGACAGGGAGAATATGCTCCATACACACACACACATTGGCATCTAAATGGGGACCTTCCATTCATTTCTAAGGGGAAAAACCCTAATCCCAGCAATGACACCCTTAACCCCTACCCAGCCCTAACCTTAACCATAAGTAACCAAACAAAATACAAAACTTTCGGCATTTTTCTTTTTTGATTGCATTCAAAGATTTTTATAAAATCGAGGTAATCCAGATGGGGACCTGAAAAATGTCCCCAAAAGTAAGGCAGTTTCAGGTTTTACCACACTTTGGTTGCTATATGTGATCTATGCAAACCCACAGACAGTAAAGGTGGGAGTCAAGTCCTCAACTTTGGAGGGGTGAAGCAACAACACTGCTACCTACTGAACCATCATGCCAGAGCGTCAGTCCACGCAGCGTCATCTAGCGAGTGATTCCCTCCCTGTGCTGGTGAAGGTCGTCCTTTTGGCAGCTTAGATACAGCTCCTCCCCGTCATGAATCTTCTATGGTCGGTCCAGCATGTCCAAAATCAAACTTAAATCACAGACCTTATTGAATTGCTGTAGCCTGTATTGGCCAGTCATGGGGAACTGGGGGGTGTACTGCAGGTGAGGTGGCTAGCCATGAATAATTCCCATCTTGCTGACGATTGTGGCGGTTCCCGTTCCCATGATTCAGTGCTGCTAAATCCCGGTGGGGCTGTTTAATTGATTGGCCCCATGCTTTCCAAAATGCCTGTGGCCCAGGGCTGTTTGTCTTCGCGCTGGAACATCCTCAAGGCAGATCCAATCTGTGAAGTACTGAATAGTGTCTTATGCCTATGTCACACCTCCTGCCACCACACCTGTGGTGATTCAGATTTTTTTTTCTTGAGGGTGGGGCTAAGTAGGGCTTAGCCACCATATCTTGGGTCTGCGGCCAAACTCCACACAATGCATGTAGTCAGACTCGAAGCATATTCATTCATCTCAAAAATATATCAGAGAAAGATTTCCCTTTCAATTGCAGTTACCCTTCAAAAGAAAAAGACTGCAGGTTTCTCATGTCCATTGTGACTTACATATTGTTGTTGTTTTTTATACTGTTGTACTTGGGAGACGCCATCGACCGGAATCAAATTCCTTGTATGTGTTCGCTCACATACTTGGCCAATAAACGCGATTCTGATTCTGATTCTGATAAAAACATCACCTTGTTTTTTCCAGTTTGGCTCTCTCTTTATTATTGTTGTTCAGGTAAGAATAATACCTTTTGTAAGTCATTGCCGATCAGCAAACAACGAAAAACATCTGTAAATTGTAATTAATTGCTACTGCAGTCGTCAAATAGTAAAGGGCAGAAATTGTTTCAAATGACAATGTGAATGCAGATACAGATATTTCAGTTTAACTAGACCACCCTTATAACACACTTAATCTAGAAGAAATAAAATAGCAGGTAGCTTTTGATAAATGACACAAGAACATAAGTATTGCATGGATGTGGAACTACTATTTATCAGTACTAGCTTATCAGTTTTGAAATTTTACCCCAACTTATCTGAAGGTAACTGAGTAGACGTAATTTGTCTGAGCAACTTGACATATGCTGTACATGTTCAGTAAGTATAGCTTAGCAATAATCTTCGAGGATCTAGATTTCAGAAATGGAGAGGGGGAGACGAATCCTAAATTAAACATATAGATTTTGAAGTTTAAATCTTACTTATTTTGACGTGTTTTAAACCATTTTGAGGAAAGAAAAATGAATTAGTATTTAATACTGCGGCTAGCTGCAAGAATAGAGGCACATAGGCCTATAGGCAAGCACAAGTTAATACAGCCTCTCCCTAGATTATGATGGGATTATGTTCCAATAAGTCTGCAAAAATTTTGCAAGGCAAAAATGCATTTTAATACAGTACACCTAACATAAGTACACCAGTACACCTAGCCTGTAGTCCACCTTAAACGTGCTTAGAACACTTACATTAGCCTACAGTTGGGCAAAATCATTAACACAAATCGTATTTTAAATTAAAGTGTTGAATATCTCATTTAATTTACTGAATAATGTAGCGAAAGTGAAAAACATTTCCCCATCATAAAGTTGAAATATCGTAACATGGACCGTCGTAACCCGGGGCGCGTCTGTATTGCTCCCAAAAAGCAGCTTTTTAATTAGGAATGGCGGGAAATGGGGGTGGTGTTGAGGGGACAGTGGTCGGGTCCCAATCCACAGCGTGCCAATACTGCAGCCCGGTGGGAGGCATTAAGTAGACAGGTGGCACAATGCCTCCGTGGGGGGGGGGATGGATTAGTTAGTGGGAGCCAGGCATGGGCTGATTTTCGATAACTGGTCCAAATCTAAGGTGCTGAAATTGTGACAGATGGTTGCTGTCCGTAGTGTTGATTCTGGCCACCTGTATTTTGACAATATCAAGATGAATACAATGACGGTCAGAAGCACTTTTGCCTCAGACCTCCAGGGTTAGGGGTTTGAATCTCAACCACACTAAGTATGTATGGACTCTGCCCATACTGCATAGGTTTCCCACGAGTGCATTTGCTTTGTCCAGCATTTGAAAGACGTGCAGTTTGGTAAACTGACATCTATATTATTGTGACTGGCGTCCTGGGTGTTCAACTGCTCCAGCCTTATTGCAAGGTCATTCTTATTGCGTAAGCGGTTGGAAGATGGATGGGTGGAGGAATGAATGTGATAGTACTGTTTAATCCACAGCCATGACAGAATACAGAATTATTTGACAGTAGGCACCACATTGGAAAAGAAGGTAAAATTCCTTTGCCTCTGTTTCTTGATGCTAAAACCACAGGAAACAACTGCTTTTTAATGAGGTGATGTTTTAGTGGTAAATCGATAACATCTACTCATTGTTGCTGTGTAATTATGCTCGGTCAATCTCAGAGCAAGATGCATTTTGTTGGAACCAGCATTAGCTAATGCACGTTGGCCATTACAGTTTCCAAATGAAAAATGCAATAAGAAAAGCTGATAATTCAGTACACCAGATCCCCTTCAGGGTCCTTCTCAGCTTCTTTATGGCATCATTACCTGCGGGACAAGTTCATCTCTCACAAAAACAGTGATGTCGTCTTGCCCATGTTAAGAAGAGCACCCACTCAGCCATGCCTAATAATCGGGTCCCACCCCCCGACCCCCTAATCTTAGGCACACCTGAATTTAATTGGAAATTAACTTTTTGCAAAGATTGTCCTACCATACTGAATGTTTCTTTTTTGGGTTTTGTCTATGGCTCCTGCATGCTTTCCTTATTTTCTTGCGCTTTGGTTAGTTATTTGGATTTGTTTGTGTCATGGCCACGTCAGACCAACTGCAATCACGCCCAGAACCTCTTGAACAACCCCGCCAACAGCGATCAACGTCCCCAGAGTTTTGAACAGCTGCGAGGATCCTGCTTAATTGCTTGCGGTGTTTCTCAATAACAAGGATGGAAAGATCGTACTCGTGGTCTTGGCAAGAGAGGTCTTGTAAACTCGCCTCCCAAGAACGAACTTGGGTTGCAATGAATCATGGGATTGGTCTTGTTTGGTGAGGATGCAACCGATTTATCCCTAATATTTAGGGCTGGGCAAGAATGACGTCTGGCAATTTTTACCGTCTACTGTATTTCTGTTCTAAGTATCGGAACTTGTCTTCAGCAAAGGAAGATGATGTAAAACGGGTACGCAAGAACACAAGTACAGTCAAGTACGCATATTGAGAAACAACCAGTATTTATTTAAGCCAGCTGCTCCATGAATATTGAGTATTTTGCACCATACCAGGCATTTTGGATGACCATGTTTGTATTCCTGTGTATGACTCATATTCTTGAAGTTTTGGATTTTTGATTCTTGCCTTTGTGTCTCTGTGGTTCTGGTTGCCCAGTGGACTGCCTCTGTGTTACTGACCTTCACTCTCGTTTTGCTCCTTGGATCGTGTTATTGTATTTGTTCGCTTACCTGCCTTCCAGGTGTTGGTCCAGCCTGTGCTTGACGGTGGCCCCTGCCCTATAATTAAACCACCATCCGCTCTGGATCCTCTCTGTGTATTCTGCACAGTCCGGAACTTTCTGCCTGTGTTTAGATTATGATTCTGAAGAAGAACTTTGTTTCTCCTACACTTTTGGTTGTGAATTCTGCTATTATTCAGTCATATTTTATTGGATCACCCTGTATTGAAAAATAAAATGCTGTATCTGAATTTACCCCGTATTTCCGGACTGAAATATACTTTGATGAGGACCAACCCCCCCCCCCGCCCCCCACAAGAAAAAAATATTCATGTCAGCGACCACCCTGTCCCTTTTTCTTCATTCTTTATGCAAAATCAAAAAAAAAAAGTTATAGAAATAAAACTTGAGAAAGGCAAGTTCTGCAAAACACTGGTCACTGAAACAACTGGCATTACATCCAGTGTCCATCTCCACATCGAAAGAAATGTTTCTCTTTACAGTGTCAGTGACCATGCTTAAATAATACAATGTTACTTTTGATTACCTAGTCATTACTGCATGCTTAGCCACAAAGGATCAAGTGGAGCTGTAGAGGCAAGACTGACCCATCAGAGTGAGGTGATTCAGTTGTTGCATGCCAATCTGCAAACCCCAGTTACTCCCTCAGGATAGACGGGGCAGACTCCTGTGTGTCTCCACCTTGTCTGATGCTATGGGTTCTACATCTAGCCCACTTCATCCTGCTGTGTCCATCATAACTGCAGAAAGCATGTGAACATCATGCAGTGTTTGATTTGCATTGATCACCATCTTGAAATGTTAATTACTGACTGGGACAACATCTCTCTTAGTGTCATTACTGAGGGGAAAAGCATCACAGTTACAAAATAGCACTATTCATTTCAGAGATGTCTTTATACATGCTTTTTATAGAAGTCTTTGATCTTCTTTCCCTCGGCAAGGTTTTATGAACCCAGTTATGTGTGATATGCCAGAGTAATTGACCTGTATCATAATATGGATTTTGATTTTAGCCACAGGAGGTGGCTGGAGTGAGTCAACGTTATTCACTATATATCATTCTGGGTTAAACCTGAAACTGCACTTGAAGCTGATTTGTTGAAGTGATGAGTCTAGTTCATGCAAATGTCAGCTTCCACTGACAACCTCTTATGAAATAGAAGATGATGGCTTAGATTCAATGTTTCAACACATTTGTCCACTCTCATGCTCTCTCAACCTCAACATCCCTGCATCCTGAATCCATGCAGTTCTGGTGAGCTCCTTTATTCCCAGAAAAATGTCTATATTGTGGCAATGATGGACATTTCAGGCTGAACGGAGGAGGAGAATATTCCAGGGCCCTGGTGAGAGGATCAGTATTGTTCAGCATGTCTTACAAGTAATATCGCTTGATGGTCCCCTGATGGGAACCAGTCATCTACCTTTTGCCACATGTCCTTTTACCTTGTACTGTATATAGGTACCTTATAACAATGAAAAAATCTGGAAAGGCAGAATTCAGATTTTTGTTTCATGTGTTCTGACTTTCCACGGTGTGTTGAGTTTGCATGCTCTTTCTGTGTTCCCTCCTGCAGTCCAAAGACACACAGTAAGCCCAGTCCACCTGTTGGTTTAAACAAAATCTTGGTCTGGATTTTTACTTTCTGGACTTCCCACCTCTGCCATAGTGTATGACTGTGTGTTTTGTGCTCTGCAATGGACTGGCACCCTGCTCAGTGTGTTCCCTGCACTGTGACCTATTCCCACCCCCCCCCCCACCATGACCAGGGTATGTTTTACTAAGGAAGAAAAACTTGAACTATTTTATATGAGAAGTGTACTTTCAAAATCAGCTTAACTGGAATTGTCTAAAATTGTTCCTATAGAATATTCTAGATGTTTCCTAGTACTTCATTGTCATTATGCTCCTTTTCTTGGCAGCTCAAAATGACTTAAAACTGTCTGAGCCATTTATTAAAAGAAATGGCTCCTTTCTCAGCCTTAGACGGTCCCACAACCATTTTCCTCATGGGGTGGTAAGAATCCATCTTCTGTAAACATGCCGAGAGCAGCAAGACCCAGGACATGGATCACATAACCCTTCCTCACAACAGGACCATGCAGGACACTTCATTTGTCAGAAGCCTGACCATCCTTCACTCCCAACCTCCACAGGTAAGCTTCTTAACGTCATTAAAGCCTTACATCCTGGTTCACCAGACTAATTTAACAAATCCCTTGTTCAGTGCAAAGTGAGACTAACATTTAGGCAGCATATAAATGCACATTCTGTTCATTTGATTCTCATAATGTTGCCCTGAAAAATAAGATCAAGCAGAATGTGTGCATAACGAAGCAAAATATAACTATCACTGAAATTGCCCCACTCGTTAGGGTTGGGCAATGTTTTCCCTAATTAAAAATCCGAAGCAATAAGTAACAGTGGGTATTTGTACAACCAGGGGTTAAATCAGAATCAGAGAGAAGGGGGACCCCTGTTAGGTATGGGGGGGAGAC
Source organism: Mormyrops boulengeri (assembly GCA_026781065.1). Taxonomy (NCBI): domain Eukaryota; kingdom Metazoa; phylum Chordata; class Actinopteri; order Osteoglossiformes; family Mormyridae; genus Mormyrops; species Mormyrops boulengeri. The sequence continues at coordinate 2,808,063 of JAODLD010000008.1, read as the reverse complement.
CTGGTTCAGGGTGGAAAAAGAAATACTGAAGAACTCAACATAGTCCTTTAGACATCTAGCAAAGGTACTATAAATAGTATTTGTCTGCATTCATTTCAGATGATCTTCCATTTTTCCTCAGGTACTATTATCATTTACCAGTTTGCTAATGTAAAGGTAAAAGCAGAGCTTCTGGCGAATTTCCCCCATCTCAGAAATGAGGGTTCCCTTTGCAAGAACATTTAAAGGTCAACAGAGCCACCAATAACCACTAATTCTTTCAAAAAAGAATATTATTTAGCAATGTAGCGCAACACATGCATTGATGTGTGTCCCTGTGCCTGTACTGGGTCATAAAATCGAGGGCTGATAGATCAGGTGAAAGCCATTCATCAGGAAACAAATACCCACTCATATGGAGTCACACAATACCTCAGAAAGCGATATCTGCATACCCAGCCAGTAATGAGTTCATAAGCTACGTCTCTCCTAATAGTCCAGTCAAGCGTAGCCTGGCCAGACTGGATGTGACCAATCAAAGAATTGGCTTGATGCAGGTGTAATAACAACATCAGCTATTCAGGGGAACCTCACCTAATATAAAATAATATGATGTAAAATTTTAACAAGAAGTTTTACAATTTCCTTTAATACGTGTATATAATTATCTACAAGATTAAAGTCAACCATTACTTTTGCTGAAGACATACTACTGACGGTACATCGGTACTGCCGATACTACTGATGGTACATTGCGGCCAATTAAAATCTGGTAGACTCGCATTAAATACATTGATTACGATATTTTCAGTGGTAAGAGCTTACTACTGTGGGCACTGAACAGAATTAAATTACTCAACTTCATTTTTCCTGGACATTAGGACCATTTGCTGTCAAATATCCCACAAAGGATCCACCTGGACAATAAACCTGCTAGAAAATTGTTTAAGGAGTTTGAAAGGCTTGAGTTAACCTGAAGAAACAACAGGGTCATACTTGAATATCATAATGGATGTCTGATGATGGTTATATTATTCTTGATGGCTGTTGGCTTTGTGTTTGGGCAGAAGAATCTTGTCCTGACATATACGTGGGGGCGCTCAAGGGGAAGGCACAGATCACTCTCAAGAAAACTGTGACTATATTCAGTAAGGGACCAGAGAAAGAGGATAGTGACTCATAGCTAATGGATCGCTTATTTCCCTAACCATTCAGTTTGTCATGAAATTTCTCTTTTCCAGTCCCTTATACAATAGTTCAGTACTGCACAATAGAATATCTTTGACACAAATACTCTAAGCTAATCTTTTTTACTCATGACATGAGAATATGACGTAATAATCAAAGGCAAACTTGGAGTCCCATCATGGATGTTCTCTTGTCAGTAGGTTTGGTGGTTATTGTTGTGTGGAATCTCCCAGATTAGTGCAGAATGCAGAAATTTTTTAAAATACAAAGTCAATCCTATCACAGAAGGGAGTAGTGGTCTGCTTGACACACGTCACATATGATTTGTAGGCTACCTGCATTCAAGCCCGGATATCACTATTAGTGTCAGTGAAAATGCTGCTTGTTCCCCTTGTGCCTAATGTGCTGAATGATGTTGGTATTGAACATGTGAGCCTGTGATCTCATGTACTCCTCATGTCACCAGGTTTTGCTGCTAGACTTCAGATCACTTTCAATACTCTCAGGATCAACATGAACGAATCATTCATTTTGAAAAATGCTGAAAACAGCAAGAATTTGTATCCAGAGAAGATGTGGTACAACAAGTAAGAACATTAATCGGTGCAACAGCAATGTACCCTCACCAAAATAAAGCAGCAGGAGATGTTGACAGCTAACTCACAACATGCAATGTTTTTATAAAGCCTGTAGCATAATGACCAGACCTAATTAGATAACAGTTATTGATGTATCTGCATTTCTCAGTGAATTCAGCCTTTCCTTATTAGACCTAACTGAGTAAACGGGGGTCTAATGAGATTTTCTCATGCAGTCCATTTTCATCCTGTGGAAGCACTGGGGAGTAGTATGTCAGGGCACTGTGGGGAACCAATCAGAGCACAGTCTTTCCCATTTATCAGTTAGACCACTAATGCAGTTTACTGGACCAGAGACGAGCTCTGACAGCCTGACAATTGGGGAAGGATGTTCAGCTTAAATCAATTAGCTAAGAGGACAAACATGATGTGATTCCAAGAGAGGCAGCCCCAGGCAGAGCCCTTCAGCATGAGCACTGTGGACCTGAACCTGCAGGAAGATGTTTGTCAAGCAAATCCAAGCTAAACATACAGCCCAAACACAGGGACAGCCTACTAATTATCTACAGAACAAAAAAAAGCATAAACAATATTAGCAAAAGCAACAACCAGCTTCAGTCCATTGATATGCTCTCAATGTCCATCACAGTTGAACCTGACACAAAATTTTCAAGTGTTTTAGTAATAATAATAGATATTTTTTTGTTGATCCTCATGGGGAAATTTTCTTTATGCCTCACCTAACTTGCTCTCTGTAGGTGAGAGCAAGCCGGCTACAAAGGGTACCCCATGGAGCTGTGAGTTAAGGGCTGTGCTCAAGGACCCACAGATGTGCCAAGGCCAGGCTTGAACCAGCAACATTCTAGAAGCTCACAGGCACAGAGGCTTAGCCCAATGAGCCACATACCAGTTACATGCTATCTGTATGTTCTTCACAAATTGGAAATTGGTATAGTTTTGCCTGTTTCAATTCAGAAAGTTCATTGTTGTTTTGGGGATTTTTTAAATTTTTTTGCAAGATTAGGTTTGTATTCCACCTTGCTTTTCGTCCCCTCTTGTTATCCTGCAATCTCTGTAACTTTCAGACCTCTGACCTCTGTGCAGTGGACAGCAGCCAAAAGGGAGAAGCACAAATGAAATCAAGCAACACTTATTAGAAATAAGACAGCATGCCTCGAAAATATATGGGAAAAAAAACAGGAAATGCAAGGGTCAGTGTGAAAGTAAGGTCACCCAGTAATAAAAAAATGGTACCAGCAAAAAGAGGATATATGTTAGTTTTTCACCTTAAGCTCTGATTGCTGTGGGGTGGGGGAGTGCCCCATGGGCACACGTTCACTACCTGGAGCACAGAGTACAGTGATGCAATCAATTTTCTTCTATCAGTGCATGACCCAGGGGTTTAAGTATGGTCAAACCTAGTGCCTAGAATCAGCTAACCAGTGCCTGAATATCTGCTGTGGGTCGTTTGCTGTAAACCCTTCCCATCCTTGCTGATTTTGACAGTCGAATAACATCTGTCTTTTTATTATTGGATCACCTTTCTTTCTTTTTTTTTTTATCTCCGTGTTTAAATCAGTTGGCACTGGCGGAATTGGGGGGCGGGTTAGGTTTCTGCAAAGATCCTTCAGTCTTTTCAATCATATACAAAATCTGAGGAAGCATCTGAGCAACTCAAAGAGGGCAACAGAACCACACGGAACCACATGGAACCACACATGGGACCCTGGACCACAGGGTGATCAAATTTCAACTTTGCATGTAGAGGGTAACTGAAAAACAGAAAAAAGCAAATTGATTTTGAAAGGATGTCTATATCAGCAGACAGTATGGCCAGATACTTAACCTCAAGGCTGGCAAGATAAAAGTGGTTTTCCAGACTGCCCACCACAAGCAAGATATCATTTAACCTAAGTACGCTGGTCCAGGGTCACTCTCGGTTTGTAATCTAGTCTGACAGTGTGGCGCTTAGAAATAAATTAGTCAAATAAAACCTGAGTAATGGGAGGAAATCCTAGAATGTAATTCCTGTTAGTGAATTACTGATTTTATGACTGGTTTGTAAAGATGGGGATGACAAACAGTAAAATAACTAGACTGATGAGAGAATGCCCTGTAATTGAATTAAAATATTGATAGCTGAAGGGGACTTAAATAAATTTGATTCATGTATAAATTCAAAAAAGAATAAAGAAACTGAACAGAGTTAAATGAAGGGAATAATTATTTCTGACAAAGCATGTTTAAGCCGCATTGTATTTTGCTGTCTCATTTTGATGTCTACATAAAAAATATATGTATTTAGCATTGTAATCTAACTTTTCCTGAATCCTCATCATTTTAGCCTGTAGGAAAATATACTAAGATTTCAAAACTATACGTTTTAAAAACTTAAATGACATTATTAAAATACATGTACCCAATTATGTTGTTGGAACCAAACATCACGGTTGACTGATGACTGGGAAATATTCTGAAGTGGTTTTATATTTAGTATTAATAAAAACCAAAGGGAAAACTGTCTTTCACTTTCAGCGGATGGGGCGTTAAATTACAGAGTGTCATGTATAGGAATATCCAGTGATTAGTATGTTAAGTGTGGAGAGGAAGTGTGAAAAAATGGTAACTGAAGATGTGAAATTTAAACCAGATAGACTGACTGTTCTCTACAGTTTACAGTATAACCTCAGATATAAAGATATATATTTTTAAGATTTATCTGTGGAGGTTCTCTTGAAAAGGATATTCAAAGAAACAATCACTTTCTGAATATCAAAATGTGTATTTGAGAAAAGTAACTATTGTATAAACAGCAGGCTTGAATGATCTGAATTGGTAGTATACAGACTTTTAATTGATTGTGTAGGCAATCTGAATTCCTGTTATAAACAATCTGAATTCCTGTTATAAACAATCTGAATTCCTGTTATAAACAATCTGAATTGCTGTTATAAACGATCTGAATTCCTGTTATAAACAATCTGAATTGCTGTTATAAACAATCTGAATTCCTGTTATAAACAATCTGAATTGCTGTTATAAACAATCTGAATTGACAGCAGACTCATTTTGAATTGCTGGTATGGACACTATTAAACCAAACAGTTGTGCAATGGGAGTTTAGCACCTGGTGCCTCTGCTGCATTCACAATACTAATAATTATAGGAAAAGACATTTGTGTCTGTGTGGTATGGGGGAGTATTATTAATGATCATATTAATTTATTAATAATTTTAATGCCATTCAGTGGGTGCTGTGGTGGCACAGTAGTTAGTGTGGTTGCCTCGCACCTCTGGGATCGGGGTTCAAGTCTCCATTTTGCATGTTCTCCTCGTGTTGTGGGGTTTCCTCTGGTTTGCCCCCCCGCCCAAAAACATGCTGAGATTAATTGGAGTTGCCAAATTCCCCATAGATTTGCTTTCTCCCTGTATTGTTGTGGGGGTACTCTGGTTCCCCCCCCATAGTCCATGAACATAAAGTATGTGTGTGGGCTGAAAGCTGTTAATTCAATCACAGAGAGATAAAAACACAAATAGGATTGTAGATCATGGGCTGGCCTTTTAGTGTGTGTGTGTGTGGGTGTGTCCGTGTGTGTGTGTCCGTGTGTGTGTGCCCTATGATAGGTTGGCACTTCATCCTGAGTTATTGTCTGCCTTGTTCCCGTAGCCTCCAGGACAGGCTGCAGACCCACCGTGACCCTGAACAGGACAAGCAGGTCCAGAAAATGGATGAATGGATTTAATTAAATTTCAAACTTTCACTGTATGCATATAAACTGCTTCTGGTTTTACGTAACAAACATCTGTAAGGGAATTGCAACCCACACAACTGCAGTTTAAAACACGTTTTGCCAAAGAAAGGGACTTATCTTAGTGAAGCATATAGCTTAATGACCAATATCACATATTATGTATTAATTTCATTTTTATATAGCATAGTTGTCACAAAGCACTTAGGTACAAGGACAGAATCACCAGCAGCATACAAATGCCAGAGTGACAATTTCTAGAAGCCAACAGAAAAGAGGAAAGAGGAAAAATGTATGCAAATGATATACACTCAAGGAGTGAAATGACTGGGAGAGAATACACCAGACAGACTCCATGACTGGGACAGACTATACCAGACAGACTCCATGACTGGGAGAGACTATACCAGACAGATTCCATGACTGGGAGAGACTATACCAGACAGACTCCATGACTGGGAGAGACTATACCAGACAGATTCCATGACTGGGAGAGATTATATCAGACAGACTTCATGACAGGGAGAGACTATACCAGACAGACTCCATGACAGGGAGAGACTATACCAGACAGACTCCATGACTGGGACAGACTATACCAGACAGACTCCATGACAGGGAGAGACTATACCAGACAGACTCCATGACAGGGAGAGACTATACCAGACAGACTCCATGACTGGGAGAGACTATACCAGACAGACTCCAATTATCTATGACAGTAACATAACAGTGTCTCCCAAACCCAGTCTGTGTGACTCAAGCCATTTGCTTGTTTTCTGGACCAGCTGAGCTCTTGGTGAGCAATTACTCACAAGAATACTAAATCATATAAAAAAATACTAACACAAAGTATTTTGACCTTACGCACAAGTGTGGGTCGTTTTGTCACCAGGACACACTAACAATTAAACAAAAACATATACAAACACACAAATAATATCAATTAGTTATAATTCAAGATGTAAGACTGTGTAAAGTATAATGTAATGCAATGTAAAATATTGTATTGCAAATTCTATATCTTTGAAATTGTCTGTATGTCCTTGGACTAAATCAGCACATTCACACGGATTTAGCAAAAAAAAAAAAAAAGGAAAAAAACAAATTACAGTATAAAATTCTAGGTTAAAGATGTTTTTTTTAACAATGGGGGATTATTTTATTTTTAAAAAACTTATATCTGTAGTTAAACCTTATTAAAATGTTGAATTCATGTTCATGTTTTGAAAAATGGTCACAGATTATTCTGATTTGACAAGACAGACTGTTATAAAAATAAATCTCTTTGAAACTGAAAACCCAAATTCAATTGTATACATGCCTTCTCTTATCAGCGGCTTTTACTTCTTTCGCAGAGAGATAAAAACACAGATAGGATTGTGGATTGTGGCTGGCCCTCTAGTGCCTAAACAGTGGCTTCCAGGGTCTCTGCTTTGCAGCAGGTAGAATAACCATCTGAACAGATATTCTACACAGACCAACAGGAAATGGTCTTGATGGAAGCCAAAACCGATCACATGCTTAATAATGAGGCGTGTGGATGGTGCCGAATCCTCCTGCCGCAAAGACCCCTCCGTTCCTGAGAAATTGCATGAATAGTCTAGCTGTCAATACGGGGTAACTTTCATTTTGCTGTTTACATTTTATATATATATGTTACATTTCTGCCACATGTGCAATCATCATCACCCTATTCAAGAATTCCAAACAAATTATTTTAATCTTTTGATGCAAAAATGGCATCAGTGCACCAGACCTCAATGCACCAGACCTCACAACTCCTATACTAACCATTCATATGTTGCAGCAGCTAGAAATATATAAAACTCAACATATTCCACTCCCATAGTGTTTTAGGTAAATATGTGTTTTATTTAGGAAAGCTACTTGGGTTTTTTGGATTGTATTTGTCTTCCTGCGACGTGAGTAGGCTGCTAGATTTTGTACTAGAATGGCTGAAACATAATCAGTTCTTGTTGTTTTCTGGATGCAGGAAAAATGTGTGTGCATAAAATCAGTACCATTTCGGATTTTTGGTAAAAAAATTCACCAACTATATTAACGCCCTGTTTTGCATAACAATGGATACAGTAAGGGCTAATGATCACCCTCACTTTGCAGAATATCTTGCTTGTAACCTAATCGGCTTGCAGCCCAGTTAGACATTTTGAGGTCTATCGGTGTACTTACAAGCGCAGAAAAATGTCACGGGCTGTGAAGAGTCTGAAAACTGCTAAAAGTTGCAAGACAATGACTAGAATATCAATTACAGCAATGGAGACATGATCATTCCATTAATTTTTTATCATTTGCATTTTTTTTCATATATACTTAGCAAACTGTTAAAACTACTTATTTGAAATAAATAGATACCAAGTCTGCTGCAACTCATCTCCCTATATCTTCCTGCTGAGATTCTGTACCGAATCTAGTCTGTTCTGTCTTTATAGGTTTAACAAATTCATTGATCGATATCTCTTGTTTTCCTTCACCCATCCGCAACCTCATTAGAATCATGGAAAAGAGACACTACAAGCGGGATGGTGGACAGAATCATGTAAAATGCAGCCGAGAGACAGAAATCTTTGCAGATCTTTTAAGTCATATGCCCATAGGTAGCTGGAGTTAGAACACAACATGTTCTCCAATTACCTTATTCCCACTTCGCCCTCTGCACCCGGAAAATGGTCCCTGCCAGGGTTCATTTAGAAGTTCAGGGGCACCTGTGGGTGTGTGTCTGTGTTGTGTTTACATGACTTTGGAGGTTGAAATGGGATGTGGGGATTTGATAACTACCTCAAATTAGTTATTATGTCCTGGAAATGAAGAAAATTATCAGTTTTTTTCTCTCACAAGGTTTGGAGTCATGTATATATTGGTAGTATCTGCTTCCAATGTTCAGTTGCCACTTATATTTAATATTGTTATAAATGCTGTTGTTTTCACTTGGTCCTCATAAGCAGTGATTATGTGCATCTGATTCTAGCAATGAATGTGCCTATCTACTCTCTCTTTCTCTGTGCATTTGTCTGTGTGTATATATTGTATATATCTGCCTGTGTCATGGACAGGGACAAACCCCCATCTCCCAAAGTTCATGTCGACTACATCCAATTCACAGGACCACAGTTTGGTTTTGATAATAATAATCCCTCTGCAAAAGGATAAAAGATTGCATTTACACCCGTGATGTGTCTCTCTTCCCATCTCCCCCTCCACAATCACTCCCAAACACATTAAGATCTCATCTCCTGGTTGTAGGACTGATTCCAGTCAGTCGAGACTAGGGAAGCCTGCCCGTTAAATGGTGCCCTTGAAGAGCAGGCAGATGACAAATGGAATCAATTTCACAGGCCTGTTAATCTGGAGGGCGAAGGCTTGAAGTGTTCAGAGGATTTCACACGCCACACACACACACACACACACACACACATACACACACACACACACACACACACACACACAGACATGCCTTATTTCCCTGCACTTCAGGAGTAAATGTACAGATGGGATCTAGAGAAAAACCAACTTCCACCAAATTTTTGTTGCATGCTAATGCTAATGCTAAAGTTAGTGCCACGGCTCCTGAAAAATAGAAGCAGGGGAAATAAATGACACCGATACACGTGTAGCAAATTAAGCAAATGGATGACTAAGATAAAACAATTAACAAAGTCTTTTCAGGAAAAAGCTGATATTACTGTGGCCTTTATCGAGTCATCAATAGATCGTCAGTGTGGTCACTGCGGGGATTTAATGCATCCCTTTTCTCAGTTACTCTCGCCATTTGAAACCAGAGCGTAACCTCATCTTCTGTGCTGTCTGTAATTTCTATCAAGATGCAAGATTAGTTTTCAAGGTCCTGTCCTGTGCCGTGCATAATGGGCAATATCCTCTTTAGAGCTCTGTCGTCCTTGGGATGCGTACTGTTAGCAGGCAGCTGTCATTATCCCAAATGAGTTTAATGATTCCTAATTAATCACTCGGTCTGTCTGCCAGCTTACGGGTACATACGAGGAATCATGGGACAAAAGGACGTTTGACTTTATTTAAAATTGGAATGTAAATAGTTTATAAACTGAATTCGGTTTAAGAATCCTGGAGGGAATCTTAAAGAGGATGCTGGCAATAAGCAATTCATATAGCTACGCGGACACCTCATCTATCACACATCCTCCATGTTTACCTCCCCCATTCCTCTGAACATAAAACACAAGCTGTTAAGGAGACCCCACCCTCACCCCACAGCTTTTCATACCTCACAAGTAAGGGGATGAGAGCTCTGGGATGAACGGCCCTTTGGGGCAGAAGGGAGAGCATAAAAATTGGTGCTAAAGCTGTTGCCTTTATAAATAGGGGGCTTGCGAGAATTTATTAAGTGGCTCTGACTGTAGAGCACAGCACTGTAGTACAATATGTTAAACTAAAATCATATTAATGCTGACACTGTTACACTGTACTTGTGTAATTTCTAACACTGAAACAGGCAACACTGCTGTGTCCAAGCAGATTCCTGCAGTTAGAGGAAGTTTCTGGAACTTTGGTTTACAGGCAGGGTTCAATTCTGAAATGGCAGATAGACCCACTGGCTCTGTTACAGGTGGAGCACACATCTAAGCGGCCAGGTAGATCCGTACGCTTTGCGCTGGAGCCCATGCACTACACAACCCTCTTATTTTCAGGCAGAGGTGGAGATTTCAGGTCCATAGAGTACAAATCCAGACCAAGATTCTGTTTCAACCAACCAGGTGAGTACACGGTGACTGTGACTTGTTATACTCAAGTGGTTGGTTGAAACAAAATCTTGGTCTGGATTTGTTCTCTCTGGACCTGAAATCTCCACCTCTGCTTTCGGGTGTGTTCCAAGACACCCAGGAAACAAAGGATGGGGGGGGGGGGGGTGTCAATCAATAGCTGAGCGCAGGCAGCAAGACAGCAGTATGCGAGCCAAGCACTTGGTGTAATGAACTGCCCGTTTGATATATTTCCCTGTTGAGGCTGGGTGTGCGCTGAACACCGCAGCTGCAGCATTTCACTGATTAGCCATTTTTCTCTCATCAGTCTCTGTTGGTGGGACAGAAACTGCCTGTGTTTCCGTCCACTCAAGTCCACCAGCAGGCCTTCACACTGTGCACGCCAGCCGCCGCTTCCTGTTCAGAGCACCTGACGGCTTGGCAACACCCCCTATTACCTCAACCTCACAAGTAGGCTCTCACTGCTGCCAATGAGGTGTGTTTCCAGAGCATGCAGAGAAGCTGTTCTGCTTAATTAAAGGATCTTCTTGCTTGATAGGAATTAAGAAATTAAACCGAGGTTAATCAACTCCAGTGGACTCAATTAAATTGTGTAAAATTGCTACTGATCCAAATAATACTACATTAAAAATGAGCAACACAAAATAAAATAAGCAACAATAATGTAAGCATCTTGATAGTTTCCTGGTTGTGAGGAAAAGCTGATTTTCTTAAAATAACCAGGTAACTCGGCTTTGAATCCCTCAGTTTGGTAAATGCCTGGTTTGAGAAACAAGGTCACATTTGTGTATTAACATTACCCAGAGTGACATGGGATACTTACAGTAATTGTTACACTTGAGGGATTTACACCAAACTACATGAAATCCCTTTCCTTTCAGCAAATTTCGTTACACCTACAAAACTCAACAGTTTGGAAGTTTCTGAACCAATGGCTACTTATTCATCACTACCTCTCATTATAATTTAAAGTGCGTTGCAGCTTAAAAATAAAAATAGTGAGTTTCCATTACTTCTTGCAGACGCATTACCTGGACTTCAGAACTAGGCCACATATTCACTATGCTGCCCCCCACTGCAGAGATGTCCCCCCTGCCCCTCACAATGCCAGCCTCCCCTTTGTGTTTGTCTGTGTAAGAGGGTATTGTATGCCAGGCCTACATGTTTTCACTCTGCTTTGAGTCCACATATGTCAGGGAGAGGAGAGGCATCATGGAAATGTCAAGACTATTCACAGTCACTATTCTGTGTAAATTTAAATGCTACCTTCAAAACATGATGCTCTCAGCAAAGAGCGGATTTCCAAAAGTTCCCAGTCAGGCCACTATTGCCAGTGACCTGAATGATGTAGTATTTGACTTATCTATCTCCACCCTAGTTTGCCAAGTGCAATTCCGGTTTGTGGCTCTTTCAAACTGCAGTTTTATTTTATGTAGAAGAGCCACTGACAACTGCTGAAGTGGTGCATCCTGGAACTGGATAAGCTAGCAACAGTTTTTCTTATACCAGCCAGAATGTAAGAGAATTTTGACAATAAGCTAATCATTTGTTATGCTTTTTTTGCCTGAAGACTTTCTGCAAAATACAGAATGGCCCTTTATCGGACGCGGAATACATGAAACTGTATACAAAAAGAGGGATGACAAGCAGGGAACACTTTTCAGAAATCTTCAGACTGAAGAAAAAGAGTGACAGGGCTATCTTTAGAAACTGCAGGTCAATGGTCCTCCACCCTGGGCAATGAAAACATTACAGGAGAAATTACAGGTCTGCGATGTTGAAATCCAGTAAGGCTCTATGATGTCCATCATTCCAATAAGTTTCTGCAGGAGCTAGCTGAGAGTGAGGATGGTTAAATCATAAGGAATATATTGTAATTACAAAAAGAATAAATTACATGACATTTTAATTGAACCATTTTGATTAGGATCTGATTAGTGGCTCTTTGCCAATATATGTATTTTTTCCCATTGCCCTCTTAGTCCTGTAAATTGCCATCAACATTCATACTAATTAATCAGCTATGTATCTTTGAGATGAGCCGCCACAATTCTGACTCACAATTCATGAGTATCACTTTGACAGACAGGTGAGTTTCACGAGTAGAACAACCAAAGCTGGAAAGGGACTGGGAATCAGTCGGGAAGTGTCATCCCAGACCAGTCTTTGGGGGGTGAGGCGTCCCTGACCGATGATAAAATTTGCTGAGCAGGGGTGGGG
>JAODLD010000008.1:2782042-2794126 GCA_026781065.1 Mormyrops boulengeri | reverse complement strand
TGAGCTATTAGTTAGGTTCTCCCCAAATGAGCTTGATGGGCCGAATGGCCTCCTCTCGTTTGTAAATTTCTTATGTTTCTTATGTTAGAATAACGTTACATCATGTTTTTTACTCTCTAGAGAATGAAAACTTGATCTGTGGGTCAGATTTAATACTGAATTATAAATATGTCACGGGCCAGTACTTCGAGACCTCTTCTAAGTGGTGAATGAGCCGACGAAATTCCTTGTTCTCCACTATGAAAACTAGCTGATCATCCAATGCAATCATCTCCCTTATTTTTTGTAGTTTTCTCATTAGTTGTTCATTTCAAATATTGATGCATTTTAAATACTGGCCAGAAATATTGGCCAAGATTGACACATCGGACCAACGCCCATATCTTGATTTTTAATATTAGCCAATACTGATAAATTAACTAGTATATCAGGCACCTCTAAGGCTGACGTTACTGTTTTACTGAAAAAGCTAGTTAGCTCCCTCAGAGTCATAATGAAGAGCATTAGGATCACCGAAAAGGAACAAAATATATAAATGTTTTGAGATTAAAGTGGAACATTTTGAGTTTAAACTTGAATGCCATGAATATATTCTTTGAGCAGATATAAGGCTTCATTTCGCGTGGAATGAATCAAGAAAGCAGCCCTATGGTCTTATTAGGTAAGATCATTCATTTCCTGTCGATATCTCTCAGTCCATGATAGGTCTGAACCGTTTAGCTTTTGACTTTTTTCTGAAGTTTATTTCAGCTAAGGATTGTGCGACAAGGTGACCTCAACATGTCACAGAAGTAAGGGCTGGAATTCCAATGAGGCATTTCGGGCAGATACATGGTGTGCTTGAAGGTAATTCACACAGTATCTACTTTAAACCTTTCTATCTACAGCACTAACTGCCATTTAACATGGCATTGAATCTGACCCCCACCTTTCACCTTGCTTGTGGTGAGCTCACAAAATGCCTCTACAAAACTGACAGACCCTGTCTGGGGTACCAGGACAGCCAAGTCACATGGTCCTTGCAGGGAAACACCTCTCCAAGATCAGACTCTTAACCCTATTCCAGAGAGGGTACAGTAAGGGATTGAATCACACAGTGGCTTTTGGGAGAGCCCTATTTTACAGTGTGAATCACAGGAAGATAAAACATAACCTATAACACAGAATTGGACAATCTTTATATCCCTTCTCCCCCCCCAAAAAAAAAAGTCTCAGGAGGGGCTTTCAATGGAGCTCGTGTCCGTTTCAGGGGAGTCGAGCTCCCCTTAGCGCCCCCCTAATTCGGACCATGGGTATAGTGGTTATTGTTTGTTAGCATCGATTAAGCCAAACACACCCTGTCGCCACGCTAAGGTCACAATCTCTGGAGAGGACCTCCTTGTGCTAAGGATAAAAGTTACAGAATGGCTATGTGGCTTTATCACAACAAAAATAAACAGCACGTTGGATAGATGTGTTGGCAATAATAACAATAATAACGCAATAAATACAGCGAATAACAACAGCAATAATAATAATAATAATAAGAAGAAGAAAACAAAAACAATGAAATGGTGCTTCTGCAAGAACAATTAGGTACTTCCCAAACTCAAACCAAAGAATGGAAAGAAAGGGCTGTATTTTAAATAGCATACACACAAACGTGGAGGAATAATCGCGAGTGCGTCTGCTGGGGGAGGGTGCGTGGGTCGTGGGGTGTCACTGCAGTCTATCTATGGGACATCTCTCTCATCCCACACTACGGACAGGCACCGGCTTATACGAGAAAAAAACGTTTGCAACCCACATATGTGTTAATTGTACCCAGAAAATTCAACTTGGAACATTTAGTTTCTCGTGCAATTGTATATTTGAATCCGGGTTTGAAGTCTTCTTTGAACTCACAATGCGCTGTGAGTTGCAAGTCCTTACCTGATCGAATGGGGCTGCACGCAGAGGACACTACAGTTCCACTTGGCACATATCATGAGGCGGATCCTTGTCGTCTGCGTTTGCTTATTTACTTTGATTCAAAGTAAGTACACCCCATCGCTATTCATCCGTGGATTATGTTTTATGATGGCAAATAGGGGCGACTTGGTTAGGCGGCATGAACGGTGACGGCGAAGTAGTTAGCCTCTCAAAAGGAAACTGCACGTGCTACTATTATTATTATTATTATTATTATTATTATTATTATATTGTTGTTGTTGTTGTTTTTCTCGTTATTCAGTCGGATTAAGTGTTTTTGACAGAAAATAGTAATTCAAAAAAGCCCACAGTTCTAATCTGTTACACGTCTCTCGTATCTACAAATTTTATATGTTCCACTATGTTAAGAATTTGGTAAAATACTCTCTATATATAAATATATATCAGTATACATTTACGAGAAATACAGCTTGCTGATGCGAACAGGCGTTGCGCTGAGTTTCTCTTGCTTACACTGCATATGGCACAATACCTTCAATCATCAAAAAGTATTTGCCATGTACTTTTTCGGAGTTATCTTGTTTGTATTGAAAAGTCCAGGCCGCGCTCTCCAAGGTTGGTGTGTATTTGTTGCATAAGCGATTGATGAATGTTGAGATATCGAGATATGAGGCGCTTATACAAAATCTGATATGCTTTCGATATCACTGACAGTCCTTACAGATTCCTTAACAGGCTTCCGTGTGAAAAAAACAAGTAATCAAATGAATAAACAACCAAATAAATAAACAGAATTTTAATTTAATTATGAATGTTGGAGGAATCTGAACGTAATTCCATATGTATTGGCTTGATAAATCTAAATACAATTTCAGCTGAGTTTTTCTGTGAAACTTAAAAATCGAACATTATCTTATTCTCCATAATTGGCAAATGTGGCTGAAATATCAATTGAGGGCTGAAAATAATCTGATGTGTTTGGCTGGCTTGAGTAAATGCTCACTTTATAGCCAAATGCTTCAGTAATACTCAAATAAAATACATGCCATATACTGAGAGAATGCTCTTTTAATTCTATCTATTTGCTTAATTCTGGAGTCCCTACATTTGATGGATACCAAGTCTGAAATTGTTCTGTTCTGTTGTGTTCTGTTATGGTGGGCAAACATACACACGTCCATCTTTCTCCCACCACTTGCTACCCCAGCAGTTAATGGCAATTGGGGCATACTACAGTCATGTACTGTATGCAAAAAATACATAAATACAAATAAAGCATTTTTTTGCCATTGATTAGCAAATCCATGCAGAGAATTGCTAATCGATCCATCAATGTTTTGTAACCACATATTTAGTGTAGGGTTATGCTGATACTGGAGCCTATTCCAGCAATAGGTAAAATTCTTTGTTATAAAATCAGGCTATGCGACATAGAAGTAGCACAGTTGCTCAGTGGGTCACGCTATTGCATCGTGCCTGTGGAGATTGAGGTTTGAACCCCATCTCTGCTCTGTATATGTGCAGCTTGTATATTCTCCTGTAGTCTGAAGATGTGTATGACATCTTAGGCTGCTTGGAGTTGATAAAACACCCATGGAGTACGATGATGTAAGTGCCCAGTGATGGACTGGCATTCTTTTCAGGGTGTACTGCAGTCTTGTGCTCTTACTGCCTGGGGTAGCCTCCCAACAACCCTGACCAACAGCAGTGTTTAGAAAATGGATGGATCCCTAAGGAGTATATAAAAAAATGGCTACAGACACAAAATCGATGACGCATGGGGAAAAAAATCAGTTATTACTCACATACAATTTAATTTGCCTTTCGTATCTGTTCCAGTGGGAGCCCTTATTTGTTTCAGCCACTACAAAGTCTTTTACTTACCCCTGGATGAATATTATAATGCCATAATGCAGCCTTTCAGAACATTCACTGCGCACCATCTGTTAAAGTGGCCTTTACTGTGTTCATCCAGCCAAGCAGAATCACCGCGGAATGACCTATAATGAAAGTAGCTTCTAGACAAAGCAGAGATTGAATGGACAAGTAAATAAAGGCGCCGTACTTAAAGTCATCTCTATGCAAGCAAGGAGACAGATGAAATGTACATGACATCATGTGGTGTAACTAATGACTTAGTGTTTGGCCATTTTCTGGGCACATCGCTCAGGGTGTGGGACGGCGAGGACGGCGGCGACTGTGAACATGCACCAAGCTGGTTACCTGTGCAGCTTCTGCATAACTTGTTATTTCGGCGTAAATGCAGGATTTAGAAGTCGAACTCAGATCACAGTGCTGCATCGGACAGCATTCTGCATTTAAGTATGAGATGAGTGCTGCATGGAGTGATAGGCCGTTTGTTTAACAGTGTCCAACCAGTGTTAAGTGGGGGAGGGGGGGCTGGAGCCTCTTTGTCAGGGCGAGAACATACTAACTGCCCAGTCAGCAACAAGGCTCTGAACAGAGTAGTAAAACATACCCAGGAACCTCAGATAAAAATAAAACCACAGGAGAATTATGAGGTGTGTAAAGCCACATTTTATTCTGGGTGCTTTTTCTGAGAAGACCAGAAATTTCATTCTTGGAGTGTATTGTAAAGAATAATGATGGGTTACTTTTTGAATCCATCCATCATCTGCCTGTCTGATTCTGGGTTGCAAGGGTCTGGAGCCTATGGGCATAAGGCGGGGAACAATCCAGGACTGGGAGCCAACCCATCCATGCCTATGGGCACAAGGCGGGGAAAAATCCAGCACAGGGAGCCAACCCATTCATGCCTATGTACAATTTAGCAGGTTTTCTGACTATGGGGGAGTAGGGGGGGACTGGAGAAGTTTGGTATGTGTTGGGACTGTGGGGTGAAACCAGAGAGCCTAGCGGGCAGAACATGCTCCACACACATAGAGTCAGCACAGAGACTTAGACCCTGGTCCCAGTGCACTCATAGCAATTCTGAATGGTTATACAATTTGTATTTATTATCATTATTGATGAGAATTGCAACACTAGGCAGCATGTCTCCATGAATGGGGGCTCATACTGTACAGTATGTCTCCAACACTGTGATTGTGTGGTGCTTTCTTGTTCTCCTTGTGTCAAATCGGTATATTGCAGGTTCTCTACATTCCTCCTGCAGTCCAGTGCTGTGCAATTAGGTTAACTGGCATCTCAGAATTGCCTGAACTATGTGACTAGGTGCATGTGTGCCCTCTGCTGACTCACATTGGTGACTTTGTCTGGCATAAGCTGCTGGACGGATGGATTGATGGATGGAAGGACAACTGCAGCATTCCTCTCAGCAATGCATGCAGTGTAAGATGGTTTTTAATGCGGCCACATTTGTCATGTTTCAGATGGCCATAATGCAGACTCCGAGGAACGATTAATGAACTGGCTACTGGGTAAAGACCGGTACAACAAGCTGATCCGCCCCGCCATCAACAGGACCGAACGTGTCACTATCAAACTACAGGTTTCCCTAGCCCAGCTCATCAGCGTGGTGAGTGTGCTGAGGGCAGCTGAGAAGCTGTGCATCCAGTTTTAGTCTAATTAACGTCACACACTCAAGCGTTTGTTGTCTTCATGACAGGGCCGGCTGTTATCTTATTGTCTGCCGGAGGCAGACTGAAAGTTTGACACATTTACATTAAAGAGCTCCATAAACCTGCCAGAATAATGGTATCACAGTCCCACTTCTGATTTACTGGGACTTTCCTGTCCCTCCCATAGCACAAGAAAGGGCACCAAGCCAATATTTATGACCTCTTATTGTCCCTCTCTTGGTTATTGAGAGTTTTGTGTTCTGTAAAATATTTCTGTATCTCTGGTTGGTTCATTTTTTTGAAGCCTAAGAGTTACTACTCATCTGTAATGAGTTCAAGTCTTTTAACAATATATGCCCTGTCAATAGATTATTTTAGTGTGCATCCTTAATGGTTATGTACTGGTTTTAAGAAGCATGAAGTGCATTTGTGTGGGGGCCTAACTTGGATCTCGTATTCTTTTTCTCAGAATGAGAGAGAGCAGATCATGACCACCAATGTCTGGTTAACTCAGGTATGCGTGAAAGATAGAACTCATCACACCATAAATCATCGCATGCTCCCGGCTTCCCATGCTGCAAATTCCCTCTGAATTCAAGCATCTCAGTATCTGTATTTCTAATCATTCTAAACATTGAACAAATTTAGATTTATGCCTATTTCCATGCCATTCAATTGGATCCATTTGCTTAGGAAATTACTTTTCCAAGACATTGTAAAGGTAAATTTGAACTGTCCTTCTGCAGAATTGGATTGATTACAGATTGTCATGGGACCCTTCAAAATATGATGGAATTGACAAGATTCGCATTCCGTCACGACACATATGGCTCCCAGATATTGTGCTGTACAACAAGTAAGTGTAATGCTTTCTGCAGATTAGTTTTCATTAAGAGCTTTTCACTTCTATTACAGTATTGTAACCGTTTTTATATGCAGTTATTTATAATAAATAAATCTATATTCTTTGTTCTGACATAAGCTCTTTTTCTGTGAGGCTCTCTTACTTTCTTCTCTTCTTGGTAGTGCGGATGGAACATACGAAGTGACCGTGTTTACAAATGTAATCGTCCAGTTCAACGGCAGCATCTTCTGGCTTCCTCCAGCTATCTACAAGAGCGCCTGTAAAATTGAGGTAAAACACTTCCCTTTCGATCAGCAAAACTGCACACTTAAGTTCCGCTCCTGGACATATGACCACACAGAAATCGACCTGGTGCTGAAGAGCGACATGGCCAGCATGGACGACTTCACACCCAGTGGCGAGTGGGACATCCTGGCCCTCCCGGGGAGGCGGACAGTCAACCCCATGGATCCCACCTACGTGGACGTCACCTATGACTTCATCATTAAGAGGAAGCCCCTCTTCTATACCATCAACCTCATCATCCCCTGTGTGTTGATCACCTCTTTAGCTATCCTGGTTTTCTACCTGCCCTCTGATTCTGGTGAGAAGATGACCCTTTGCATCTCAGTGCTCCTGGCCCTCACAGTCTTCCTACTTCTCATCTCCAAGATTGTGCCCCCAACCTCACTGGACGTACCCTTGATTGGCAAGTACCTGATGTTCACCATGGTGCTGGTGACCTTCTCCATCATTACCAGCGTGTGTGTGCTTAATGTGCACCACCGCTCACCAAGCACACACACCATGCCTGCCTGGGTCAGGCTGCTTTTTCTGGTCAAACTTCCAGCTCTACTCTTCATGCGGCGCCCACAGAGCGATTCGGCTCGTCAGCGACTACTGCAGCAGCGCCGGCTCCAAGCTCAGCCCTACCTGGCCCCTCATCCAGGAGCCAGCTTTTCTGCTAATTCTGGGTTATCTTCCACAGAACAATTTTTTGGTAGAACCACATTGCCCTTAGGACTTAACACAGCCATGAAGAAGGGGGATCCATGGCTTATGGACCGCTTTCCAGAAAGGTTCTCCTCGAGGGACGACCTTCACAAACGAAGAACTTCAGACTGGGAGGCTGACATACAGGAAGCTGTGGACGGGGTGAGATTTGTAGCCGATCACATGATGGGGGACGACGATGACCAGAGCGTAAGTAGGCTTTGTGAGTCCTGAGAATGTGGGCGGTTTTGACGACCAAAGCTAAAAACTTGGACGTGGGAATCTGAGAGTGGAACAGCTGATAGCTGGCACTGGAAACGATGGCAACTGAAACTTGTAATAATATCCAGACAGACTGTAAGATAGTCAATGGTTGTTACGTTTAAAGGGATCAATAATTGGCAGAGGTGACCAGTGTGAGTAACAGCAGCCCTCAAATACTGCTGAGTGCACCTAGGAGAATAATGGTTAAGGGTCAATAGTCACAGACATGTTAATCTAAACACTACTGTCACTTACTTTTAACATGTTTTAGTACATCACTAAATGTCAAAGCATAAGCATACATTATAAGCAGGATGTGGGATCCTCATGATCTTTGTGTATGTTACCTGTATACGAGTGTCTGCTGTGTGTGAGAGATACAGGTTGCATGCAGTAACTATTAATGGTGAAGCGCATTGCATTATCACTGTTGTGTGCAACAGATTTGATTTCAATGTTTCCCTTCTCACTTGTTCCCAGGTAATTGAGGACTGGAAGTACGTGGCCATGGTGGTAGATAGGATGTTCCTCTGGATCTTTGTGATCGTGTGCGTTGTGGGAACCCTGGGTCTCTTCCTGCAGCCTCTCTTCCAGCATCAGATTGTCCCTACCCAGCAGCTTGGCACAGATACACCGAAAAGAGATGCCTTTTGAATAGACAGACCTGAAGCCAATGTCAAGAGGTCTTCATTGATTTCAGGCACTCCACCTGTGCTCTCTGCCATAATGGACTCTTTTTACAAAATACAGTCAATGAATAATACCGGGAATTAGGAGGTAGTGACTGACTCTCATGCCAAGGGCAATATTCACGTAGGTGAGGTCTAATACGTCATGGACACGTCCCTGTGACAACTATTTAACACTAGAAAGACCCTGGAATCGATAGTTGTGCTTTCATAGACTTTGTATCCCAACTTATTTAACATCTCTCCATATCTACAAGTGTACCATGCCAGAAAGCATTTAAATAAATTGTGTCACCAATAAATGTCCAACTGTCCATCTTCACGAAGCGTTCAAATATATAAAAGTGCTAAAGAATCAGTTTAGCTTAATTTAAACAAGATCTGGAGCAATATTTATATTTATGGATTTAGAATGGACCTTAGAGTGCGTGCACAATATACCGTACTAATTTGAATCTTTTTTTTCTATCAGAGGTTTTATAGCAAGATATGTAATTATATGGTGACATCAAAATCCTGGTGACCCTGAACAGCTCTTAGTGAAATTATGAGTTTATTAGAGTTGTCTATAATTAAAGAATTATAAAAACAAAGTACAGTAGAATACAGTAGAAAACGAGTTTGATTTTGTTTAAATAAACCCAAATATTTTTTAAGATACAATTTGCTTTGTGTCATTATTCCAGCTATTAATCATGGACTAATAGAAGATAAATTTAAATCTGTCCAGTTTGCATTGCAGTTTGCGTTTCTCCCTGTGCTGCGTGGGATCCCTGGCATTAACAGTCTGGACTAGCACCCCTGCCAGGGTTTCCAGTACCTTGTGCTCTATGGTGTCCCACGCTAGATCAATGGCTGGAAGGTGCACATTATTTAATTACTTGTTTCCATACAACACCAAAAGCAACAACTGCATTACTTTGAAAATTCACTTACCTTCATTTACTCCTTAATGAGAATTTATTATTATTTTTAACAATTCTGTATAATCTGTGTGCTGTTTATATTTCATATTTTGCTCCTGTCCAGGAGGAATACCATTATATTTGACTGTTTCCACATTATTTTTACTCCAGACAACACAATGTAGTTTATTACAGTACTGTTTGTTTTCAGCATAACCAAACCAACTGTTCACCAGACTAGATACAAATTTAAAGAAGGAACCCAGAATTTAAACATATAAAATATGACTGGTCCAGGTCGTACCTCTGCCCTGTGCCCTCCGCTGCTGAGGGTAGGATGTGCAGCCATGTGCAGAGTAATTGTTTGGAAGATGGATAGATGGAAGACAGTGAATGATAGAGAAAAGTTATCTTCCTCAAGATAATTTCAACATGATCAAAGGTTGACTGGATATAAATATATCTGAGTCATTTTCAAATTGTGACGATTTTCTGACTTGCAAAATGTCCAGATTTTTTTCTTCCCTTACTTCAGCAAAAGTTGACAGCAAAGAAGTTCATTATCTTGACATTATCAAGAATCACATGGGACTTCTTAACTGTTGTTCTTTGTCTTATTATTTGATTTTATTTTATGGTCGTTCCATGTTTTCCAAATTCGGTATTACAACATTTTAGATGATTATTCTGCCCTCAAAGACATGATCCTTTAATCTTATTACTTTGAATGTAATAATGACAAATTATGTTATTAGCATTTAGTGTTTATGTCAGTTTTCTGTTTGGATACTGAGTAATTCCCAATGCAGCGTCAATTTACTGCCCTTTTGCCATCAGCTGCTTGGAACACAGCAACAGAGGCGAAGGAGTTGGTTTATGTCTATGCTCAGATCTCGCTAGATTTTTACTACGCTTCGCAAGTTGCACAAAAAGCGCAGAAGAAAAACGTGTTCTGTGTTGATAACATATACAGGTTCTTTGAGAGTACTCCTTATTTGACCTGGACTCTTAAAACCTCCAGTGCTACATCCTGTACATACCAGCATACCAGCCATATATTGAACCAGACCCATCTATACCTATCCGTTAAAAACATAACACTGTACTTGCTTATGACTCTCATATATTATTGATGCCCAAACCTTTCTGCATGGATGCAAAAATTACATCCAGTGATTTGACCACCACTGTTTCGCTGTGCAACTAATCTTATTTTACAATAAAAAGGAAGGTGACTCATTTTCACAACTTGACACTGATAAGAAGGAAAACAATGAAAAGGAAAAAAACCCTAGAGCATAATGTTTTCACTGATGGGGGTGCAATATCAACAAGGGAGAAAATCAATATGTGTGTGACTGTTTGTAATTATTACATTGTGGAGACCAGATTTCCCCACAATGTGCTAAAAACTAGCAACTTTTTACCTTGTAGGGACATTTTGTTTGCCCCCCACCTCAATTTTATAAAAATCTGTGAATGCAATAAAAAAATTTAAAATGGCAAAAGTATTTTGTTGGGTTATGCGTTATTGGGATCTGGGCAATTTGGTTAAGGTCAGGGCTGGGTGGGGGTTAAGGTTGTCATAGTTGGGATTAAGGTTATGCCCAGAGAAATGAATAAAGAGTCATAATAACAATATAAATACATAGTGTGCGTGCGTGTGTGTGTGTGTGTGGGGGGGGGGGGATGTCTCAGGAGTTTCCTGTTCTGTGGCTCTACACATGCTGTTTTCAGACATCTTTCCCTCTGAAGTCTTTCAGACATCCTATTATAATCAGTACCTCCGCCTGGTAGAGAATGTGTATGACCAAGTCATCGTACTGGGTTATTACCTGCCTTGTGCCCACTGCTTCCAGGACAGGCTCTGGACCCTGCAAAGCAAAAGCAGGTGTAGAAAATGGATGGATGGATGTATGTGTGAAGTATTTTAAAGTTAATTAAAAGGCATAAAACAATGCAAATAAACAAAAGAAAGAAGATACCCCCAAAACACAAAAATGTTGGCAGATTTTCTGCCTGTCAGTTATCTTCTCAGAGTACACAGCACAGACAGTACTATAGCCACTGACTGCCAGGCACACTGTCCAGGTGACTTTGCGGGACTCGAGCTGCGAGTTGAAAAGGAAACAGCCATGGCCAAGGTGATACGGAGCAAACCAGGGCTCAAAGCGGAGCCAGAAACAAAACAACAAATACGGAGGCGGAGACAGAACAAATCCAAATCAGGGAACCAAACAGAAAACTCCCAGACAAGACGTAGATTCCAAACAAGAGCCGTATCCCAGACGCACAAGCTATGGCGGAATACCACGTGTGCAACAGGTAACTGGTGAAATGGAGTACATTCACCTATCATATATGATCCATCACATTATATTGCATTATTATTGATAGGTATGAACATCAGTATACAGAATGAAATTATTCATTTTATGATTGTTTTATTATTTACTCATATAACTTTTTAAATTGAAACCCTTAAATTCATACGTGTTTATTTGTTTAAAATCCGCGCAGCATTTTATTCGTCGACGTGTTGTTGTAAAAGTGCTTTATAAATAACGTTGTCATTGAGACTGACAGATGCATTATTACAATACTGCAAGGCAGGAAAATGTAATATTGATGGGCAGGTGGGATAGAATTGGAGGAAAAACTGATTTCGGCTGAAACAGTGCTAGTTAACGGAAGGGAAATAAAAGGCATTAATAACCAAGGGGTTTCCTCTGTCATTTTAATCGATGTTACAATGTATAGGATGCCGTTTGTTATACGTTTGGGTCTGGAGATATACATTATAAATCAGTTTAGTCATAAACTGTGGGCGCACCTGCAGATTACCAAGTCACACTTACTATTTACTTTTTGAGCTGTCCTTAATGTGACATTATTTTGCTGTGGTTTTCTTTGTTATTACCACCCCCCCCCCCCCC
>JAODLD010000008.1:2771045-2782021 GCA_026781065.1 Mormyrops boulengeri | reverse complement strand
TATTCTGTCCTTCACAGCACTTACCCGTTGTTAATACTAATATTAACTCAATGCAGATTTGTTCAGTTTATCGGGTATTTTGTTAATGCAGTCAAGGTTGTTCACTGATCAAAGCAAATATGTCATTATTTACCTTTTGGATTTGGTGATATGCGGTTATTCTCACATAGCCTACTGCGGGAGTTCACTTACCTGTGGCTGGCTGCTCACAACATTTCACACGAACTGTTTTGGAAAACTCGCCGTATTTAGACGGGGCTGGGCTATAAATAATATTCATGATCTTATAATGACATTATAAGCTTGTATACTATGGTTTAACCTGCCGTCTGACAGTCCAGGATTTTAGCTTTAATCGTTAATTACCAATAATTTGGGAAGCAAATAAAATTTACCTTGAAAATTGAAAAGATAAAACCGTTATCCTAGGAGATATGCTTGATGGTAAATACTCACCATGACCTACACGGTCTCTGAACCGTAATTACCGTCCACATGACAAGAGGGCATAGAAAACGCACAGATGGGTGAAATGTTAACATTAAAAATAATTTCAAAATTAAACGTAAACGACAACTTTAAGTTTTAACACCACTAAGGTAAAAGAAATCGGGGCCTTGTTTAATGACTCACGGAATCGCGTTCGTGTTTTTAACGTGAGCCGCAGGTGGCGAATTGCGGCTGTCTTGAGGTTATGAATCAACAGCGTAACTTGGTAACTTTTGTGGTGTGTCTAGATAATAAGATCCATATGTATTAAAAAAAAAAAAACTTTTAAAACAAGTTAATTCAAACTAATATTGAATTATTGGGAAATACATACTCATGTAATGTATTCATCATATACATTACTGTAATTAATTTTATTATATTATTATTTTATTATAGAGTAATATCACTGTTATTTAAGCGAAAGATGACATTTTGATGTTGTACAAAAACGTAGCGCGGACCGTATTTGGTCAGCCACCGGGCGGGCGGTACCCCCGTGTGATCGGCGCTCTGACTCCTGCCCTCCTCCCGATCGCCGCGCTCACAGCCGCCTGCAGCCTATATGCACTCTCACAGCACTTTCTCATTCAGTCTGCTCTTCTCCTCCAGGACCTTAGGAGCAGAGTTATCGTCCACTGGAGTATTTTCAGACGAAAATGATAAAACATTGGGTGATTGCGCATATCTGTTCCGTTCTCCTTTTCCTTCTATCAGGTAAACTCACTTTATTTTGCTATTTTGACTGAATATTTTCCTAGTTGTTGAGAAACCGGTAAAGCACTTAACTCGTATAAACACATTACCCATATCAATAACATTTTCGTCTAAGTGTATTATTACATGTGTTGGAGTTATGCAGTATTTTTATAACCACACACGTAATGTTGTTATTTTTTCCCACGAATTTCTATGGAGTGATATTTATAGGAGTTCATAAAATATAACAAAAATATGCGTATAAAAAGATTTATGTTTTAATTTCGCGTAAATCATGAAAAGGGGGGGAAATTATGTGTTTGGAATTGGCTTTTTCGCTCGTGTCTTCAGTTAAGAAAATGTCGTTTTAATTTTACTTTGATAATTCATGTTGCTTTTGTACAGAGAAATAAGGAAAGTTTTTACCCGTTGATGAGCAAGTGAGAGGCTTAAGTGCAAATACGTAACTATCCATAACACATAGAATATTTTAACATTACTTCCCACATACGTGTTTAATTAACGCATAAATAATCATTTAAGCGTAAGGACCAAAAAGAACATTCAGATGAATGTGCAGAAAATGACCTTGAGCTAAGATACTTCTTTTTTTTCAGGAGGTTCCTGTTCTGAGGCTGAACACAGGCTGTTTTCGGTCATCTTCTCCGATTATAATCAGTACATCCGCCCTGTAGAGAATGTGTCCGACCCGGTCATTGTACATTTCGAGGTGTCTATGTCGCAGCTTGTCAAAGTGGTGAGTGGATCGGGGTGACCTCTGTCTCTGCTATTTTTTTTCCAAAGACTTCTGCTCCCCCAAACAAAATCGACCTCTGTGCAGTAAATTTCCAGGTTCAGGGCCCCAGCACCAACTCAGGGCAAATCATCAAGCAGAGAGATTCACACAACATCACTACTCTTACTTACCCTGATGTGCATTGATTTTAGGGGCAATAAAGTGCAGCCTGAAAAAGGCATGTGGCATGTGGTAGAATTTGCGTATGTGATTTTGGCAAAGAAATAAAGATGTGGCCGTGTAGTGGCTGGAGTGCATATGCAATCCCGTGAGGCGTAGCCCTTCAAACCAAAGAACGTTGTCGATTGGACTGCCCTCAGATTTAGGTGTACTTATCAGGGTGACTGCATGGAATCAGGCAGGAGAAGATGGGAAATCTCATTTCTTGGAATGCTTTGCAGCAGAGTTTTCTGTGGGGGCTGCCCTATCATTCAATCACTGACACTTCAATTGAGCACCTGCCACATCTTAGCCTGTCATGCCTTCCTACAGCTGAAGGAAAGGCGATACGACAAGTTGTAAGAGCTGAGGGCCTTTCTCACAAAGGCAGATTGTTTGATGCAAAGCTTATGTATGTTTTATACATGCACAATGACTATCAGGACCATTCACCAAATATGACAATGGTCCCTCATTAAATTGGCTTGGTTTTGGTCCTAATGTGTTGGAGATTTTTACATGGCTCATTCTCTGGAGATGAGCACCGAGTTTTGTGATATTTCTACTAAAAAACCTCTTGCATCAGAATGGTTTGCAATCCACTCTATTTCGGGGACCCTTATCAGAAATGCCAAAAAAAAATTCTTCTCATTTGAATTTTAAGGATTTTTCCTCTGAGGATTAAAAGCTGCCAGGTGTCTCAGAAAGTGTCAGTCAAACCAATGTGTGTGTATAAATAAGGAAGTGTTTGCTCCTTCCACACATCTCAGTAGATTCCGTTAAGCGTCCTAAGCAGAGTGCTTATCGCTAAGGGCTGGGCTACAGGCCAAACAAACGCGTTTCTTAACAGCGACACAAGTCTTGAGAATATTTATAAATTGTCCTCACTGTCTGCTGAAATACCAGACCAGTGGCTGTTCATTTGATAGTTGGTAGTTATTTACACTCTGCCACATTTCCACGCCTGGCTTTGACTGCGATGCTTCTCCCTGCATAAATTAAAAGGGCCTTTCCATGTGAATCTTTTCATTTAAAATATCAATACCACTACTGGGGCTTTGTTCTAGATACAATGGAACTTAGAAGACTAGGGGGTATGAGCTGAATGTTGGAACTGTCCTATGTTAAGGGACATGAAATTTGTAAGTTTATTCACCAATATCTCAAATCCATCCGTACAACCTAAGGTCTGTCTTATCTGTGTCTACGCCACTGATCATTCTTGAGACCTCTCTGATGTCATGTCAGTAGAACCCCAGATTCACCAAGGAAACATGTTCCATGTAGCCAATTGAGGGATTCTGTCTTCAGTACTGAAGCCTCAAGATTCATGAGACAGCGTGGGCACTGCATGGCATGTCCTTGATGCTCAGATGACGATGGCAGCTGCCGTGTGCCACAGGGCTGGGGGGCTCAGGTGTTCTGTGGAGCTGTGATATACCCTCTGGTTCTCTAGCTTTCTCCAGTCTCCTCACTTCCTACCCCAAGTGCCCCCATTCCATTGGTTAATCTGAGGAGTTAGGGTTAGGATGCCGTGTTTTCATTCATTAAACAGTAATTGCTTCTACTAATATCATTAACCATCCTGGTTTATTCACAATACACAGGATAAATGTTCTTCCTCTCTGTCCATCAATGTCTGTGCATTTTCTGTTTGACAGGATGAAGTTAATCAGATCATGGAAACCAACTTGTGGCTGCGACATGTGAGTCTTCCTTCTTTCGAAACATTGTAATGTTTATTAATTTGATCACCTATAAAATTCTGTTAATCAATTGCTATTTGAAAAGTACATCCAAAGATTTTCAATAATATTTGATATTTCAAGAGCCCAAAGCTATCAGAAGCAATCCTGGAGTTGCTAAGTGTGGTTGAGCCACGGAGAAGGTATGTTTTGAATTTGAGGTGTTTACATTGAAGAATTCAAATTTCTGTCAGCTTGGCTTACCGTGTCCGACTCATGTACGCTTAGAAAATAGAAATTATAATACATTTTACTATATCTATGGCATAAGAATGTATATATAGTTTTCCTATCAGCATACATACAGCAAAATACCCAGGTATAAAGCCCCTGAGAGGTAAATAGGCTGCTGTCAGTTTACAGAGCCTGTCCACATGAGTGATTAATAAGTATTTCTTTTTGATGTACTGTCATTTACAAGGTAGTTGGCATAAACAGACTTAATTAAAATTGGACAGGAAATAGCACCATAAATAGGAATCAGTCTCTCTCACTGTATATTTATACCGTGGTAATAAAAGCTGTCTTGGGTGTTTTCAAAAGCTATATTCAGCCATTGTCTCATATTGAACCTAGACTTCCAGTTAACACAGCACATCCTGTCACTATGACACCACTGTGAAGTGGAAAGTCTCCTTGTACCTGGCTTGGGAATTTTCAGCCTCTGAGTGCCTTTGAGTTTTTGAGTTATTGACTGACCAGCACCAGAAACACACTGAGAACTGAAATCTTGCCTAATCATTTTCACATTGCGTACTGGTGTATTTTAACCCTAACCCCCTCCAGCAGACGCTAACTGTTAGCTCTTAATAAATACTCAAAAAAGTCAGACATACCAGTAAACAAGATAGTAAACCTTTGTTTATTGAGAAATCTTTAGAGTAGAACTAAACATTGGTGCATGGTTTGGACTGATTGTCATAAAGTTGTCCTGTTAAATTGGATTCTTGAAATATTTTCACTTGCCTAAAAATAAACAATCAACAAAATATGCAAAAAGGTGTGGTAAGAAGCAGTGTTAGACTGCTCTGAGTTGTGTCAAAGCCTGGAGTCACACGCAGCAGTGGGCTTGGAAAGTCATTGAGAGGATAAAGCTGTAAACCCCTTACAGGAAGGCCAGTGTAACTGGCAAATAAAAATGTCTCATTTCCCTTGTTAAAAACAGAGAATGATTTACAGAGATAGGGAGTAACAGAAGCGGCCGAGGTTCAGATTCAATTCAAACTATGATCACACGCAGAGGCACTGGTGGTATTGCAGAATAATTAGTTTCTTCTCTGTCTTGTCTGAAACATCATATCTGATGAAGTATGATTCTCATCCTCCGACAGCTATAATACAGTCTGACGTGTCTGACGTCAGTCACTCTTGAGACGTTACAATGGAAGGATTTATTTGTTTCATTTATTCCTTTTTCCATATTTATCTGAATCTGCGATCACTTTATTGTTGTAAAATGTTGGGGGTAAGCTTTCTGTTTCGGGGTATTTGCAAATGGTACAACCCTGACCTATAGGTTCCATTCTCTGAAAAAAAATAAATTAATCCTTTTCACTCCCTTGAGAACATAACATTAAAACAGATGTCTGTTATCTAAAACGGTGAAAGCATGGTTTTACTGAAGTTTGGATTTTTCAATCCACAGGTCTGGAATGACTACAAATTGAAGTGGGATCCCAAAAAGTTTGGAGGCGTGGAATTTATCAGGGTGCCTTCCAACAAAATTTGGAAACCAGACATTGTTCTCTACAATAAGTATGTATATTAAAATTTGCTCACTGGAATCCACCCATCCATCCATCCATCCATCCATATTCTAATATCTTATCTTGGTCAGGGTTGTAGGGGCTGTTTGAATCTAATTGTGAAATTCTATTTATAATTGTGTTACTAGGACTCTCACCATGATTCTATTGAAAGTATTATGACAGGTTTTTATTATTAATTTGATATTTTTAGGTAAGTGCTGAAACTAATACTTAAAGGAATTTGCTCTGTCGGAGATGTTTTGTATTTTTTGTGTTTTATTTCTGTAAAAATGTGATCAGTAAAAAATAGGCACTTATTCATAATATGCTAAGGACAGTAATAATACAATATACAATTTCAGTCGCAGAGGAAAATGGCTGCAATACGGATGTATAACAGTTGTGAAGGGGCTGAATTAGCCCCCTGACAAAAGCCATCATACACTAAATGTTCAGTTTTGGCTTAGAGAGCCTGTTTCTCATAACTGCAGTTTATATTAGTGGGACATACAGTTAGCACTGTTTTGAAAATGAATGCTCCTGAGTTCACAATAGGGATCCTCAGTGCAGACCCATCGTTCAATGTTGCATCCACAGTGCAGTGGGGGACTTTCAGGTGGATGACAAAACCAAGGCCTTGCTCCGCTACAATGGAGAAGTGACCTGGATTCCTCCTGCCATCTTCAAGAGCTCCTGCAAGATTGACGTTACCTACTTCCCCTTCGACTATCAGAACTGCACCATGAAGTTCGGCTCCTGGACTTATGACAAAGCTAAGATTGACCTGGTCCTAATCGGATCGACCATCAATCTAAAGGACTTCTGGGAGAGTGGTGAGTGGATGATCATTGACGCTCCAGGCTACAAACATGACATCAAATACAACTGTTGTGAAGAGATCTACCCAGACATCACTTACTCCCTCTATATTCGTCGACTTCCACTCTTTTATACAATAAACATGATCATTCCTTGCCTGCTTATCTCCTTCCTGACTGTGCTGGTGTTCTACCTGCCCTCAGACTGTGGGGAGAAGGTCACACTCTGTATTTCTGTGCTGCTGTCCCTCACCGTGTTTCTGCTGGTCATCACCGAGACCATCCCCTCTACCTCGCTAGTTATCCCACTCATTGGCGAGTACCTCCTCTTCACTATGATCTTTGTGACCCTCTCCATTGTCATCACTGTGTTTGTGCTGAATGTGCACTACCGCACGCCTAAGACACACACCATGCCCCACTGGGTGCGTCACATTTTCCTGGGTTTGTTACCCAGGGTGATGTTCATGACCCGTCCCGAGAGAGACCCTGAGAGACTAGCTTCTTGTGCACAGCCACTTTCTCCATTGCCCTATGGGTCACCCGTAACTGGTTCCCTGCCACGTCCCAAGCTGCACAACGCCAGCTCCAGTCTGCACCAACGCCAGCGTCTCCTTGTCAGCACTGAGCTCTCTAACCTCAACAACCTGAACAGCAGCTCTGCAAAGGTCGGGACGGGCTTCCTCTGTCGGGAGGGACGCTGCAACTGCTGCTGGCGGCAGAGGACTACCAAGTTGCCCACCGGTGGGAATGGAGGAGCCATGGGACTGGGGACCATCTCTACTGCAGGTGGTAGTGGGAGCTCCTGTACCAGTTCAGAGTCTCTGGATGGTGGAAATGTGTCCCTGCCCACTCTCTCGGTAGAGGTGAGGGAAGCTATTGAAAGTGTCAAGTACATAGCTGAGAACATGAGGATACAAAATGAAGCCAAGGAGGTGAGTGTCACATTTCGATCACTGCCTTGTGATAAAAGTAATTACGTGTTGTGTAATGAATAGCGTGCATTTGCAGTACGCATAAAACATTCAACACTAATATGTACATGTACCTGTTTAGTCAGATTCATGCAGTGTGATTCATCCTTTTCTTTGGAATTTTATAAAACTGGGACACTGTCAGAAAAAAAGGTTCAGTTTTGTTCCCCAAGGTATAAAAACATTAATGTACCCCAATGGTTAAAAAATACTCCTCAGAGTCCATTTCTGTACCTTAAATTATACTAAAAGGTACATTTACCTACACCTAGGGTACAATTGACAGACCCTTACAGCCCCAATGACAAGTAATAGTACCCTCAAAGGTCCAGAAGGGTGTTTTTTCTGACACTATATGTTCCATGAGACCTGTATGCTCATCTACTCATTCCTTGTGTTTTAGGTTCAAGATGACTGGAAATATGTTGCCATGGTGATTGATAGGATCTTCTTATGGGGTTTTATTCTGGTGTGCATTCTCGGCACCGCAGGTCTTTTTCTTCAGCCTCTTTTACTGGGAGATGACATCTGACGTACAAAAATGGAGGAGGTGAAGGTTTTAAACTGAGAGCGTAGTTAGAATGTGGAATCGTTGTGGAGTCACACAGGTCAAATCTAGAATCAACATGAAGCCACATGTACTGTACAAGCAACCTGGGGTCACAATCCAAAGCCTTGCAGATACGGCTTTGCAGCTGAGTTGCTTAGTGATCTCTTCTTCGGTGTAATGTGTTGACATTGTTGGCGTGTTTATAGATTTTAAGAGATCTTCTGACCTCGGATATATTGAGAAGGGGAGGACGTAGTTCCTGCAATGCACACATTGGGTTCCCAGTTCCCTTCCCTTTTGTATGGTGTTCGTACTACTGTTAACAAGATGAGAACATTTCAGGTCCAGAACGCAGAAATCCAGACAGAGATTTTGCTTCAACCAACCCTGTGACTGTGACTCTTCATAATCAACTGGTCGGTTGAAACAAAATCTGGATTTTTACTTTTTGGACCTGAAATGTCCATTTCTGGACTGTTGGGTAATAGTGTTACCCAAGTGTGCAGCATTATAGACGTAAGTATAGAATGAAGTGTATTGGGAGCCTCTTTTCACTGCTCCTGTAAAACAGCAGTATGGTGTAATTTGTCTAATTTTCATTTATTTTATTTGCTTTAGAAGTACTGAAATGTACAAATGCATTTCCCACATTACTGACCTTTAATGATCAGTGTTCTATTAGATTTCCATGAAAGTGTGCAAAGACACCGTTTGTTTGTTCATTACTCTGGTTCCACATTTTTAAAAGATTTTTTCTTTCTCACACTATTAATTAGCTTTATAGACAGCAGCTAACTTAAATAAAGAAAAATTGTCATACTGTCTTATTACACGTATTTTCTTGTGTGGACATACTTTATTGCAGCTGGGAAATATAACACTGAGATACCCTTTGTGAGAAGTGTACCATAGCAATTTAGGTGTATTTCCATTCATTTAAAAATATATTGTGTTTGGAGAGAGGCAGGCTAGTTAGTGGTACATGCAATGCAAAGAGTTGGTCCTTAATTTGTTAGATTTGAGGTCAGTTCAATATTAATTTTTACATACACAGTCAATTTCTGTGCCAACGTCAACGTGATAAGTAAAAGCCCAATCTGAAGAGGAATATTCCTCCCTTTGCAGAGTAAAGGTACTGCTATCAACAGCAGGGTGAGTAAATATGCCCCCACATTTAATGCTGTATGCTTGAGCACCTGTCACATATATAGTTCTATGTACTGAATACACTATCCAGAAAGCAATAGTTAATGGAATCTGAATATGAATTCAAACAGGATAATGGTGGGGACAGGATTTAATGAGTCCTTTGGCATAAACACTGGCACATGTGCTGAGTCAGTATCCCCTAATTGAATTGAAGTTCTAGAGGTGCTCAACAGCTACCCTCTCCTGATCCTCCTCCATTAAATGACTGGATTCATTTCGGCTGATGCAGTTAAGCCTTCCATTATCATCTGGAGTGGGTTACGCATATGGTTACCCCAGGAAAATTCATCACTGTGTAGGGAAATCAATATTATTTTCTCTTATGAAAATTGCATTTTGAATTATTAGCAGCAAATAAATGTGATTAGTAGCAGCTTGGTGAACACTGAGGTACATAGATCCAGTTTATGATGTACAGGATAGCAATTTATGTTAAGAACATACTTTCTCGCCAATTATGAGGACCTACATATGAATGTGGACACCCAAGTGTCCATCCATGGGAAACAACAAGATCAAAGCAATTTGAAGACATATTCACTGACCATGAAGATATATAAAAATGTTTCTCCTCCCTCCTGTGCTCTTTAGTGTCATAATTAAGCAAAACACCTGGTGAGAAACTATTAGTGTAAATAAGATCCTGAGATGCCCATTCAGACATCTAACACAAAGGAAGGACCTCATGAATATGTAATTATAATATTTAGTTAAGCAGTAATTTCCCAGGTGTTTATATTGGGATATAAAGACACCAAAAGAATAATAATTTAAAGCAGGAAAAAGGTGCATCTTATGAATAAATTCTAACACCAGATTATTTTAAAAACATCTTTTGACTGTTTCTCAATCAGAAATACACATAAAATCTCCCTTCCTGCTGGCTTCAGACATGATGCTCGTTATCATAAATTTCACCATTCGGGCAATCTGTCTTATCTGATAATTAATTATCTGGTGTTCATTTGCCCAAACCGTGGTCCTGTGTTGTGCTCACGATGCCATTGATTGCTTGTGAGCTACTGGTAAGAATGAGCCTGCTTCTTTATCCAACCTTCCATGTTTCTTTAATTACCACTCTCATAATTTGCTTTACTGAAAACAATGCTACATGTAGCACAGAAGGGGACTGAGAACATATTCTGTTTATGAATAAGAATTATAAGGCAACAGAGCTGTAGCATGTGCATCACATGTGTTTTAAACAGAAAACGTATATAACAGTAGAAGTGTATGTAAAGGATAACACAACAGTAGTAAAACTGAGCACAATTTGGCTTGCAGTGGAAAAAGTGCCTCTAAATCTGAAGATCAGTATGAAAAGAATGCAGACGCGTCTTTGCACTCTGGATGGCTGGAAATCAGGCATCTAACCAGCGTTGTCCATTATATGTGAATTGAAGCAGGTTTTGCTAAAGCAAAAAGGTGAAACACGTCCATAAGCCTTATTAGTTCTGATGAGAAGCGAAAGCTCGTCCATCTTGATGGAAAGAGAGCAGGTACTCAAGGCAAATTGCCGGGAGCACAGCACAGAAGCCTCTGCCTCTCCAGCAAACCAGAGGGCCCGCTCGTCTGCCTCTGCCTCTCCAGCAAAACAGAGGGCCCGCTCGTCTGCCTCTGCCTCTCCAGCAAACCAGAGGGCCCGCTCGTCTGCCTCTGCGTCTCCAGAAAACCAGAGGGCCCGCTCGTCTGCCTCTGCCTCTCCAGCAAACCAGAGGGCCCGCTCGTCTGCCTCTGCCTCTCCAGCAAACCAGAGGGCCCGCTCGTCTGCCTCTGCGTCTCCAGAAAA
>JAODLD010000008.1:2714280-2741280 GCA_026781065.1 Mormyrops boulengeri | reverse complement strand
ACTCTTCAGCCAATCAGTCCTCTAATTAGTGACCTAATTAGGGAGTTGCAGCGAAAACCTGCATACACACCGGCCCTCTGCGGATAAGATTGGCCACCCCTGTTATAGATTATAATATTTTAACCAAAATTATTTCGATAGTTTGGAGTGGACTTTTGCTGGTGGCAACTGGAGGGATGATTATTGGAAACAATCAAATGGCATTCCATTACTATGGAGCGCTGAGAAATAATGAATTCACTCCTCAACTGATTTTTAAAATTTTTTACTTTGCTGATCAGCAGGGGGCGACACTGTCAATTGTAAAGCATATTACTATGATAATGAGCTATTGAAATGAACTGTGGTTCCCTGTGACAGTTCAATGATGAAAAGTCAACATGCTGAATGCGCCTCAAACAGTCGACATCTGAGCTGGAACTAACAGCCCTAGACAGTATGGGTCTGAAATATCTCTTTCTTCTGTTTGTGTATATGGCCTCAATAAGTAAGTAACATATTTACTGATATATATTCTTTAATTACTCATATAGAAACTTCTCAGTGCCTGACCATCCAACATGCATTTCAAAAAAGAGAATAAATAAGTAAAGTTTATAGCAACTAATAAATCTTTATGTTCAATAGGAAAAGGAAGGAGCACAGCTGTGACCCAGATACCTTTAGAACACACTGCAATCAAGCAAGGCTCTCTAGAGATCAACTGTTCTCACGATAACACCAACCTAGACCGAATGTTCTGGTACCGCCAGCGACTGGTACAAGGCTTGGAGTTAATAGCTTACATTCTCAGAAGTAACCCACCAGTATTCGAACCAGACTTCGAAAAAGAAAAGGCGAGATATGTTATAGAAAAAACTGACTCTCTCACAGGCTCTTTCAGGATCAGCGCATTGACAGCAGAAGATGCAGCTGTGTACTTCTGCGCAGCTAGTCAACACAATGATGTGCTGCTTCCTCACTCACTTTCAAAAACAGACTGTGATGCATGATGGATTCTTTATGGAGATTTACTTTGTTACAATTATCTATCACTAGGGGGAGACTGTGTCAATTACTTCATAGTTTTGTAGAAAATAGCTGTGGTTTCCTGTCATAATTCAGAAACAACAGGTTGTACCGACCTATGACTAGTAAGATCTGAGTTGAGAGAAGCCGCATTACGGAGAATGGGGTCTACACAACTGCTCCTTCTGTTCCTGTATATGGGATGCATAAGTAAGTAACCCATACAAATAGGTTTCTTTTAATGTATGTCTGCTTGGACTTCTAAATTTTCTTTAATCAGACATATATGTATATTGTTTTTGTTCTGCTGTACAGGAAGTGGATGGAGCACAACCGTAACCCAGAAACCTCTAGAACATGTTACAGATGAGAAAGGCTCTCTACAAATAAACTGTTCTCACAGTAACAACAACTTACAATACATGTACTGGTACCGCCAGCGCCTGGGAAAAAGCTTGGAGTTAATAGCTTACATTGTCACAAATGGAAAACCAACATTTGAACCACACTTTGAAAACGATAAGGCAAGATATGATATAGTAAAACCCGATACATTCACAGGCTCTTTCAGGATCAGCGCACTGACAGCAGAAGATGCAGCTGTTTATTTCTGTGCAGCTAGTCAACACAATGATATGTTGCTTCCTAACTCACATTCAAAAACTGTCATGATGTGGAAGTGAATGGGACAGTGGACTGTAGGTATTTTCTCACCAAATTCCTGGTAGTTCTGACCGATGCCCTAAATTTATAAATTAAAATTTTTGTTTCTATCTTCAATTCTCTTGTTGTCACTCTATTTCTAACGAACAATTGATGAGGGTTATATAGAAGGCAAGACTCAACATGAAAGCAGGAAATGCTCAGACAATATGCTTAAGCAGAAATAAACATTCAAAAAATGTACTCTAGTAAAAGCTGAAGCACCCCATTGGCATTTCTACTTAAGTAAGTACTTGCTTGTGAATATATTTAAAGTAGTAAAGTAAAAGTACTTGTGTATAACATGGCATTAAGTTATCTGCTGTACGTATATTTTGTAAAACACAAAAGTTCAGGCATGATAGTGTTGTATTTTCCAATATAAACATTTAAAACATGAAATGCCAGTTGATAAGAGCTTCAGAAATATCATATTCCATTATGTTACCTGAAATTAGGTACCTGAAATTAAGAAACGTTGTCTATTTATCTTTTTATATTTTACATATTAATACCTTATACACAGATAATTTTGTTACATGCTTAACTGGAAAATTGCGCAAAGGTTCCAAATAAAAGGAGTAAATAATTAAAAATGTAATAATTGTCATTTTATAGAAACCATCATGTATTCATTCATTACTGGAAATGTACTATTTTCTGATATGTATCGTTATTGGGATGTGAGCTTTTGGTCATATGACAAAGCCCTATATGTGTTTGTTATTAAATAAAACTTACTAGCTAATGGCCACAGGGTGCAAACCCACATAGCAACTGATTCTGGGCCAGATCCACCTGCATCTCCTTAAATCTCGGTATCAGTGACATTTGGGCAGGAGAGTCTGCACCAGAATCTGTCCAGAGTTCTAAATGATTGCAATTTGTCTGCATACACTCTGAAGATCTGGTGCGCATTCGCCTGACCATATACCTATGATCAGTCACTCACCAGATCCGGTGCGGATTCGCCTAACCATATACCTATGTTCAGTCACTCACCAGATCCGGTGCGGATTCGCCTAACCATATACCTATGTTCAGTCACTCACCAGATCCGGTGCGGATTCGCCTAACCATATACCTATGTTCAGTCACTCACCAGATCCAGTGCGGATTCGCCTAACCATATACCTATGTTCAGTCACTCACCAGACGCGCAGCTGATGCGCTAAGAATCGGGGGGGGCGATCGCCCCACATCATAGCAAAATGAGTCTGAACCAGATCCAAGCCAAATGTTGTTCAGAAATCACCACAGTGACCCAGTGTCTTTTTGCACAATGGACCAATACTGATCCAAATCCGCTTTCTGGATTTGAAACAGATGAGGGGCATATTTGGCCAGATTTCCATTGAATATTACCAAATCCGGCTTATATCTGCACCAGAGTCAAAAGTTAAATTCAGATCCAGTCCAAACGGGGGCAGTGAGAGGTTCGGTGGGCTAAATCTCTGTGTCTGTGATCCAAAGAGTGCTGGTTCAAGCCCCTGCCTCAGCAGAGGACACTGCACATTAGCTGACGCTGCACTGCGACCCCCTATCTATGGAGAGTAAGATGGGGTTAGTGAAGAGAAGCATTCCAACATACTGTACCTGTACTTGTGCAAATAATGCATGTCTGTTAAATGTGGCTCAGACTAATTTTTTCCCAGACTGACTGCCGACCAGTTCTGCAGAATCTGTGCTTGTGAACAGGAGGTTGTTGGTTCGAGCCCTGGCCCCGGTGGATTGGTTACATGTCTGTGGGCCCTTGAGCAAGGCATTTAACCCCCAGCTCCGGTGGTGCTGCATGTTGTCTGATCTCTAAGCTATAGGGAGTATGATGAGGTAGGTGAAGAGATGTATCCCAGTGTAGCTGTACTAGTGCAAATAAAAGCATTTATTAATGTGTGTGTGTGCGCCAGCATCCTAAGTTAAGATTTTGGAGCAGAACTTAAGCTCTTATTTGCATAGGTACACTGGAATAAGGTTAGGTTCAGGTTTAGACATATGTGAATACCCTAGACATATATAATTGCCTGCTCATGTGATATAGTAAGAATCACTCATTTGAAACAAACATTATAATAGAGTCTATGGAGCTTTGAGCAATAATTGAATTCACAATTCATATTTATTTTCATTTGTTACAATACTGATCTCCAGGGGGCGACAATGTCAATTGTAACGCATATTTCTATGATACTGAGCCGCGGTAATGAACTGTGGTTTCCTGTGACAGTTCAGTGTTGAAAAGACAACCTACTGAATGCACATCAAATGTTAAACATCTGAGCTGAAAGCAACAACACAACAGAGGATGGGTCAGAAACATCTCTTTCATCTGTTCCTGTATATGGCCTCCATAAGTAAGTAGCCAATACATATATAGATAACCTTTTTATATTAGTATATAGGATCTTCTCAGTTCATGCCCACCCAATATGTATTTCCAGAAAGTGAATGAAATAATTAAAATGTATAACCGCTACCGTATATGTTATGTATAACCATGTTTGTTATCTTTATGTCCCATAGGAATGGGAAGGTGCACAACTGTGACCCAGCTACCTCCAGAATACATTGCATTCAAGCAAGACTATCTACAGATCAACTGCTCTCACAAAGCCACCCAAGAATATATGTACTGGTACCGCCAGCGCCTGGGACAAGGCTTGGAGTTAATAGCTCACATTGTCACAAAAGGCACAGCACAGTTTGAATCAGACTTTAAAGAAGATGAGACAAGATACATTATAAACAAACCTGACTCTCTCTCAGGCTCTTTCAGGATCAGCGCATTAACAGCAGAAGATGCAGCTGTGTATTTCTGTGCAGCTAGTAAACACAATGACATGCTGCTTCCTCACAGACTTTCAAAAACTGACTCACTGTGGTGCACGATGGAGCCTGTCTGGAAGAAAATGGGGCAAAGAGGCTTTAAATGCACAGGCTTACCCAGGCTGACGGCTAGGGGCCTCCGCTAAAAAGGGACCTCAAGTAATCTTCTTTAACAGAATTCTAAGCTGTATTTTTCTGTATCGTCCCATATTTAGAAACGAATACTGTATCCTGTGTTGTGGCAATATGAGATACACTTTGTGTGTATTTCTGTTCAGACCAAAATAGGTTTGTGCCCCTTGATTCAATTAATGGCGAAATCTAATATAGGTATTTTCTCATCAAATTCCTGGTTGTTCTGAGAGATGCCCTGAATTTAGAAATTCACATTATATTTGTATTTCCAGTTGTCTTGTTATTACTTTATTCCTAAAAAACAAGTGATGAGTGACTGAACAGTTAGAAGACAGGTATGTTTGCTATTCCAAAATGCAGATTAACCATAATGTGTTATGGTTTGGGTTAGAGTTAATCAGTTCCTCCGGGGACATGCCAAGGTACACCCAGGTCAGACAGACACTATCTCTCCAGGGTGTTCTGGGTGTGTCCCAGCTCTCCTCCCGGTTGGGCATGCCCGACGCACCTCCCCAGGGAGGCGTCCAGGAGGCTCCACCTCAGCTAGTTCCCTTCGATGCAGAGGAGCAGTAGCTCTACTTTGAGCTCCTCCCAAATGTCCAAGGGCCTCGCCCTGTCTCCAAGGCTGAGCCCAGACACTGTCCAGGAATGTAAGAAGCTACACCACAGCTATTCATTAAGGAATGTTGCTTGGCTTAAAGGAAAACTTTAAAATTTCCTTTTGAACTAATAAATAGCAAGAAGCTTATCAAGCCCAAAACATTCCTCCTTTCGTCAGGGCCTGGGCAACAGGTTGCAATGTTTCACATATACAATCAGTGAAAATATATTAGTCCCATATATGCTAGTTGCTGACAGTAACTGGCATAACTATTCAGTTAATCACTGTCAGACCTGCTTATAACAAAATAATTCTGAAAAGCAAATACAGACGCTTCTCTACTTGCGAACGAGATACGTTCTGAACGGCCGTTTGTAACTTGAAATGTTCATTTTAAGGGTATACGCAAGTACAAAGAACTAGGATGCTGGGAGTACGCACGCTACGCTGCTGTGCGGCGGGAGTAGCAGCCAGAAGTCGTACTAGGCGGAACTGGCGCGCAAAAAAAGAAATTGATGTTGCGGACAGGAAACGGGAGCCCAATGAACAGAATTTGGACTTACAGTCCTCTTTGTTCGTATGTCTGAAAGTTTGTAAGTTGTAAGTTCATAAGTAGAGGAGCGTCTGTATGGCAATAACGAAAAATACAGAAAGATTGCGTTTTATAATGAATTATTTGGACCACGTTGTACATCTTACTTCTGTGCCACGTCAAATAGCCTTACGTTTTGATTTAAAAAAACGTCTTGACTCTGCTTGAAATAATGACCAGTAGGGGGAGACAATGCCAAATTATATGTCATTGCACTGTCATAGATAGCTGTGGTTTCCAGTGACAATTCAGAAACAACATGCAGTGCGTACCTAATACCTGTAAGATCTGAGCTGAGAGAAGCCGCATTACGGAGAATGGGGTCTACACAACTGCTCCTTCTGTTCCTGTATATGGGATGCATAAGTAAGTAACCCATACAAATAGGTTTCTTTTAATGTATGTCTGCTTGGACTTCTAAATTTTCTTTAATCAGACATATATGTATATTGTTTTTGTTCTGCTGTACAGGAAGTGGATGGAGCACAATCGTAACCCAGAAACCTCTAGAACATGTTACAGATGAGCAAGGCTCTCTACAAATAAACTGTTCTCACAGTAACAATGACCTAGACTACATGTACTGGTACCGCCAGCGCCTGGGAAAAAGCTTGGAGTTAATAGCTTACATTCTCAGGAAAAACCAGCCAATATTTGAATCAGGATTCAAAAAAGAAAGATATGTTATAGAAAAACCTGACTCTCTCACAGGCTCTTTCAGGATCAGCGCACTGACAGCAGATGATGCAGCTGTGTACTTCTGTGCAGCTACTAAACACAATGACATGCTACTTCCTCACAGACTTTCAAAAACTCACTCGCTGTGATGCAAGAGGGATCCTTTCTGGAAGTAAATGGGACTGTATAATATAAATATTTTTCAGATGGATGAACATCAATCAGGACAGAGATCATAAACACAATGAAGAGTGGAAAGAACACCACAGATAAATCACCACAATCCCACAACTGCAGACCTGCACAGGACCAAGGTTAAGGTAATGTTCAGTTCCAGGTAGAAGATATAGGCTGTTCCTGTGGTACTGAATGACTCTGCTGAATCTCACCCCACATTATCACAACTGGAGGGATGAAAAAGAAATTTGCTGGAATAAATCAAATTAGCATCAAATCATTATTGATCAGCAGGGGGCGACAATGTCAATTGTTACATATATCACTGTGGTAATGAACTATGGTAATGAACTGTGGTTTCCTGTGACAGTTCAATGATGAAAAGAAAACATCCTGAATGCGCCTCAAATGTTCAACATCTGAGATGAAAGTAACAGCACGAGACGGCATGGGTGTGAAACATCTCTTTCTTCTGTTCCTGTATATGGCCTCTATAAGTATGTATCTGATAGAAATATATAGATTTTTTTATTATTCATCCATGGCTTTCTCAGTTCCTGACTATCCAGCATGAATCAAGAAGCAAATGACAGCAATGTTTAAAACTAACCCTTGTGTTATCTTTTTATTCAATAGGAATGGGATGGAGCACAACTGTGACCCAGGAACCTCCAGAATATATTGCAGTCAATCAAAGTTCTATAACTATCAACTGTTTTTCCAAAGACAGCCTACAATACATGTACTGGTACCGCCAGCGCCTGGGACAAGGCTTGGAGTTAATAGCTTCCATTGTCACAAAAGGAACACCAACATTTGAACCACACTTTGATAAAGATAAGGCAAGATATCATATAGAAAAACCCGAAATGGTCTCAGGATCTTTCAAGATCAGCACACTGACAGCAGAAGATGCAGCTGTTTATTTCTGTGCAGCTAGTCAACACAATGATATGTTGTTTCCTAACTCACTTTCAAAAACTGTCATGATGTGGAAGTGAATGGGACAGAGTAATATAGCTATTTTCTTACCAAATTCTGAATAGTTCTGACAGATGTCCTGAATTTGGAACTTCAGAATATTCCTGCATTGCCTATGTGATACTTTATTTCTAAAAAAGAACTGATACTGAATGCCAGGACTGACTGTCTACAAAAGACAAGTAGTTCTGTTATTGGGTTTCCAAAATGTGAATTGATTCAATATGGTTGGTAAACCCAAACGAACTTCTGAAAAACCATCAGGATTCAAATGAAACAATGAAGAAATAAGAGAGCGACACAGAAAGATGGCCAATTTCCCAGACTTTCAGTCCTGCACAGGACCATGGTTATGTTTGGTTTGGTTTAGGCAAACTCAAAGGATACAATCGGCCTGTTCATGTGGGATAGTCAGAATCACTCAGTTGAATATCACCCATTATAAGATTCTATGGAGCTTTGAGCAATAATGAATTCACCCCTCAATTAATGTATTTTTT
This sequence comes from Mormyrops boulengeri, assembly GCA_026781065.1. Taxonomy (NCBI): domain Eukaryota; kingdom Metazoa; phylum Chordata; class Actinopteri; order Osteoglossiformes; family Mormyridae; genus Mormyrops; species Mormyrops boulengeri. Next base: position 2,733,083 of record JAODLD010000008.1, on the reverse strand, counting down.
TTTCTTTTACTGTGTTGATCTGCAGGGGGCGACAGTGTCAATTGTAATGCATGTTACTATGATACTGAGCCATGGTAATGAACTGCAGTTTCCTGTGACGGTTCAGTGATGAAAAGACAATGTTTAAGGTGCATCAGATGTTAAACATCTGAGCTGAAAGCAACAGCACAACAGAGGATGGGTCAGAAACATCTCTTTCTTCTGTTCCTGTATATGGTCTCCATAAGTAGGTACCCAATACACACACACACACACACACACAGAGCAAATATATATATATAGTAAAATGTAAAAATAATCGTTATGTTATCTTTATCTTCTATAGGAATGGGAAGAAGCACAACTGTGATCCAGCTACCTCAAGAATACATTGCATTCAAGCAAAAATCTCTGCAGATCAACTGTTCACACAATGACAACAAGCTACAATATATGTACTGGTACCGCCAGCACCCAGGACAAAATTTGGAGCTAATAGCTTATATTGTCACAAAAGGAACACCAACTTTTGAACCACACTTTGAAAAAGATAAGGCAAGATATGATATAGTAAAACCTGAAATACTATCAGGCTCTTTCAGGATCAGCGCACTGACAGCAGAGGATGCAGCTGTGTATCTCTGTGCAGCTACTGAGCACAATGACATGCTGCTTCCTCACTCACATTCAAAAACTGATACAATGCGCTGTCTGAAGGTCCCTGCCTGGAAGTAAATGGGACAATTTTATGATGTACTGTAGCTATGTACTGAATGTCAGCTTAATATATCCCAGACCTTGACTTGCACTGTTTATATGTACAGTCAACTTTATTCACTTCATGTGGGGGTGGTCATAATTTTTTGTCTCATCGGTGTGGTTATTACAGCTACAACACTGCGGTGTCACCTTTTCCAATAAACAAAATTGTACACCTTATTTGAACCACTTGAGGCACCATTGGTACATGACAGAAACCATCAGCTGAATCATCTTGGGTGCCACAACACTCTACCTCTCACTTTTCCTGTCAACTGATTTCTTTTTAATTTTTTTACATTACTGATCTGCAGGGGGAGATAATGTCAATTGTAAAGCATGTCCCTATGGTAATGAGCTACGGTAATAAACTATGGTAATGAGCTATGGTAATGAGCTATGGTAATGAGCTAAGGTAATTAACTATGGTTTCCTGTGAAAATTTAGGGGAAATAAAACATGCTGAATATGCCCCAAACATTCAACATCTGAGCTGCAAGTACCAACAGAGGATTGGTCCGAAACATCCCTTTCCTCTTTTCCTGTACAGGGCCACTATACGTAGGTAACTACTGTAATACATATGAAGATATAGAGTATATATCTAAATATTCAGGTAGGAACATATTATTTCATGCCTATTGAACATGTATTTCAAGAAGCAAATAAAACTAATGAAGTTTAAAGTATGTTATTTTTAATTATCTTAATGTTCTGCAGGATTGGGAAGAAGCCTAACAGTGACCCAGCTACCTTCAGAATATGTTGCGTTCACGCAAACTATCTACAGATCAGCTGTTCTCACAATAACAATGACATCAACTACATGTATTACTACCCTCAGGACGAAGGACAAGGCTTGGAATTAAAAGCTTACATATTTACAAAAGACAGACCAGAATTTGAATCAGACTTCAAAAAAGATTCTGCAAGATACATTACAGAAAAAACTAAAATTCTATCAGGCTCTTTCAGGATCAGCACATTGACAGAAGAAGATGCAGCTGTGTATCTCTGTGCAGCTACTGAACACAATTACATGCTGCCTCCTCGTTTTCAAAAGCTGACTCACTGTGATGCTTGTTGCCCGGTGGTGAACGGGACAGTGTATGCGTTTCGTAAGCAACTTCCTGCGAGTTTTGACTGAAGATCTAAATTAAATCATTTATTATGTATTTTTTAATATTCGGTTCCCTTGTTTTCAATTTATTCATAAAAAAAGAATTATTAACAGTGTTAAATAGATGTACCGGTACCTCTGCACAGGACCAAGGTTAGGTTCAGCTTTGGTTCTAGGTAAAGGACATGTGGTGCAGTTAGAATCACTATATACCCTACATTGTACCACAACTGGAAGAATGAAAACTGGATTTGTTGGAATCAATAAAATGGCATTCTGTTTCTTCGGAGCTTTGGGCAATAATGAATTCACATCTCAAATGATATCCTTTTATTTTTTTACATAGCTGATCAGCAGGGGGCGACAATGTCAATTGTCACACATATCACTGTGGTAATGAACTATGGTAATGAACTGTGGGTTTCCTGTGACAGTTCAGTGATGAAAAGACAACACACCGAATGCACCTCAAACGTTCAACATCTGAGCTGAAAGCAACAACACAACAGAGGATGGGTCTGAAACATCTCCTTCATCTGTTCCTGTATATGGCCTCCATAAGTGCGTAGCTATTCCATCCGACATGAATAATACATAAAATGAGCAAATTTAAAAATAACCATTATGTTATGTCCAATAGGATCGGGAAGAAGCACAGCTGTGACCCAGCTACCTCGAGAACGTATTGCATTTAAGGAAGGCTCTCTTCAAATTAATTGTTCTCACAGTAACAACAACCTAGACTATATGTACTGGTACCGCCAGCGCCTGGGACAAGGATTGGAGTTAATAGCTTACATTTTCACAAAAGGAGAAGCAACATTTGAATCAGGCTTCAAAAAAGAAAACTATGCTATAGAAAAACCTGAAACACTCTCAGGCTCTTTCAGGATCAGAACATTGAGAGCAGAAGATGCAGCTGTGTATTTCTGTGCAGCTACTAAGCACAGTGATATGCCGTGTTCTTATTCACCTCCAAAAACTGATAGAAAGTAGTGTCTGACTACTTCATGTTAGACATTTAGAGATATGTTATTAATCCCTTGGGGAAACTCTCTTTTTTCTTTGCCACACCTTGCTCTCCATACAGGTGAGAGCAAGCTTGGGGATCAAATTTAATTCCCTTTAATTGCCATTAAGCTGGGGTGGTGTAGTAGTTAGCACTGTTACCTCATGACGCATGGACTACCGTTCAAGTCTCCACCTGGGTTCCATGTCTGTGGAGTTTGCATGATTCCACTGTGTTGTCATGAGATTTCCTTTTAGGTACTCCAGTTTCTCTGCCTCCCAGTCCAAAAACATGTCGAGGCTAATTGGAGTTGGCAAATATACTATGTGTATAATATATGTCTAGTTTTGTAGTTATGTTCTATTTACCCTACCAATGGCCAAATGAAGCTTCATGAACCATTTGCTGTATTTTTTGACCCCAGTGCATGGTGTTCTTGGTTTGCTTTGGGGCTTTTGGTGCTTCGAACCCTTTTCTGAACCGATAGCACTAACTAGTTGGATCAGTAAATACAGCAAATGATTCATGAGGCTTTATTTAGCCATCACCAGTTTGACCTATGGTCCCAGTGTTTCCTAATGTGTGTACTCCTGAGTGCTCATTAATTACCACCACCTGTTCCTTGTTACTTCTAGTTCCCAGCATTTGGTTGATTAGTTATAGCCCACACCTGTCCCTTATTCAAGCCCTTGTTATCTGTGCATTTACATTCCTGTTCTTCCCCCGTGTGTCATTGTGTGTGTTTGTATGTGCTTCATTGTGTTTCTACCAGCATGATTCCCATACTCGGTGCTGGTTTTTTCTTGTGTTTAATTTACCCACTGTTAGTTCAAATTTTTTCCTTCCTGCCTTTATTTCATCCCTCACTGTATTTTTTGTTTCTAGTCTTTCTGAGTTCAGTTAATGTTTAGAATAAAATTCTTTCTGTGTCTGTAAGCTGCACTATGGATCGTCCTTCCGTCATGCTGCACCATAACCGTCAAAGCACCTCAGATATTCACCTCTGTTTATTTCTTCTCCATTCAACAGTCAGCTATGTACTGAATGTCAGCTTAAATGTATTTTTAATTTTGGTTCAGTAAATACATAAGCATGATTTCAGTGAGAGTTAAAAGCAATTTCAAACATGCTTTTTTTTTTTAAATAGGGCAGGAAATGATGACACAGATTAGGGCTGAGGAAGAAAAGCCCTGTGTTCATGTCACAGAGCAGCAGCAGCCCATACTCCACAATGAAGCTTGTTGTATTCCTAAAGTACCTGATACTTCTTATTTCTTGTATGTACTATGGATAATTTAAACTAAAAAGCCATCTGGAGAAACAAATTTTAGTATATTACAGTATTGTACACATTTTGCATTTGTATAATCTTGTCTGTTTTTTTTTCTGTTTAATTCTGTTTCATTTTTCCTTTTCCGCAGGTGCTGAGAGTCAGTTGGGTGTTAATGTCTCCCAGAGCCCAACTACATTGGTATTACACACAGGACAATCAGCAAATATAAGCTGCACGCAAAGCAGCTCTAATACTTACATGTACTGGTACCAGCAGAAGGCAGACAGAGAACTAAGATTTCTCTTCTATACGGCTACATCTGCGGATGTAACAGAGAAGGACGATGGGACTCCAGGAAGGTTTTCGGTCTCCAGGAAAAGCCTTGAACATACAGCACTGAATATTGACAGTGTTGAGGTTGCAGATACTGCAGTGTACTACTGTGCCTCTTCACCACAGTACCAAAGCATGCAGGTTTCTCTGTATGAAAACTACAAGTGGAGTGGCAGTAGGACCTTGCAGAAACACATAGCTTGTCATCCAGTTAATCTGGTGATAATAATAACTGAGAATAATTAATATCTTACGTGCTACATGGGAATGAAATCGTTTAATTAAAGCAGACAGCTCCGGTGTCACGGATCAACCCCGGGGATCCCCAACTGACGTAAGGAAGACCACGCCTCCGGGGGGTATCCGTGATCCACCTTTCTCCGTTTAAAGAAGCTGTCAGCTTGTGGTTTCGCGCTGCTATGCCGGGTTGTCCGGTTTCTCCGGTTTCTGTGCAGCTACCTACCGCAAGCTGTTGCCTGTTATCTACAATTAAGGGAGATTATTTTAGCCATCGAATCTTGCACTCCGATGCGAGATCTTCTAGAATTTTTTCTGAGTTCGAGCGTTTTCCGATTTCTGCCTCTCTGAGTTTTCTGACCTGTGTTCCTCCTTATAGACCCCGAGTTTCTGTCCAGCCCCATTGATGTCTGACGTGAATTGCCTGATCCCCGCCTGTCCTCCATCCTAGACCTTCTCCAGGGAAGCAAAATTTTTTACTAAATTGGATCTTCGTAATGCCTGCCACTTGGTGAGGATCCGGGAGGGAGATGACTGGAAGACAGCCTTCAACACCCCTACTGGTCACTACGAGTATCTAGTGATGCCTTTCGGGCTAACTAATGCTCCAGCAGTGTTCCAGGCCTTAATTAACGATGTCCTTTGGGAGATGCTGAATAAGTATGTATTCGTGTATCTAGACAACATCTTGATATTCTCACAGAATGAGCAGGAGCACGTTCAGCATGTTCGGGCAGTTCTTCAGCGCCTGCTGTCCCATTGATTGTTTATTAAGGCCGATAAGTGTGAATTCCATAGAAGTACCATTTCTTTCCTGGGTTTCATCCTCTCAGAGGGTTCCATCCAGATGGATCCAGGGAGGGTCAGGGCAGTGGCTGAGTGGCCACAGCCAGTCTCGGAAGGAATTACAATGCTTTCTTGGCTTTGCTAATTTTTACCGGCGTTTTATCCATGGGTATAGCCTAGTAGCCGCACCTCTTACTGCTTTACTCTACTAAGGTTTTATTTCAATGGACGGATTCACCGCACATGGGCTCTACTTGGGCAGAGGTTTTGGTGGCCTTCCATGCTCCGGGATATCTGTAGTTTTGTGGCCGCGTGCGAGACCTGAATCCGGAATAAGAACCCCTCCCAAGCTCCATCTGGGTTCTTGATACCTCTTCTCATCCCTAGACATCCCTGGTCTCATGTGGCGGTACATTTTGTGACCGGTTTTCCCCCCTCCCGGGGATACACAGGGGTCCTTACGGTTGTGGACCGGTTCTCTAAGGCAGCCCATTTTATTCCCATTCCTAGATTGCCATCTGCTAAGGAGACGGCACAACTATTAATCGAGCACATTTTTAGGCTCCATGGGTTACGAATGGATATTGTGTCGGACAGAGGCCCACAATTTGTTTCTCGTTTTTGAGGGAGTTTTGGAAGCTGCTTGGAGCCATGGCGAGTCTGTCCTCTGGGTTCCACCCCCAGTCCAATGGTCAGATGGAACGGCTCAACCAGGACCTGGAACAGATGCTGCGTTGTCTGACCCTCCACTCACCTGCAACATGGAGTTCCTACCTGACCTGGGTTGAATACGCCCATAGCTCATTACCAGTTTCATCTACAGGTTTTTCTCCCTTCCAATGCTGCCTGGGGTACCAACCACCCCTGTTCCCATCCCTCATGGTCCCTTCTGTTCACCAGTTTTGATGCCGTATCCATCGCACCTGGAGGATCACCAGGATTTTTTGCTGCGCTCCAGAGCCCTTATGGAGAGGTACGCTAACCAACGTCGGTCCCAAGCACTTTCCCCCTACCAGACCCTCACACTCCGGTTCATAAATATAGAAGAAAGAGATTATTTCAATTTTTTTCTTTTTTCTTTTTGCATTCAAGTCTATTTTTGCAATCAAATATGAACCTCTTTCCCAGTCAGGTACGTGTATTTACTACTAATTAATTACGTAATTTATATTTTTATTAATCCAGTTTCTACAGATATCCAACTGCAACTAACTTATGATCAGGTACTTGCCAAGCATATCACCAACAAACCAATTACAGTCTACTATAGTACCACCAGGGTACTGTAAAACCCAATTACTGTAAATCACTGCTGGTTAAACAGTCCACTGAATGAGTAAAAATCTAAGCGTCTGAATGGAAGACTAAGCTTATGTGATGGCGCCCCCTACCGCAATTAGTATTGTGTAAAAGTTTCAGCCCTTTTTTTCATATATAGTTCAACGTTTTCAAATTTGCATACGACAAGCAGGTATAGAAAATTAATGGATGCAAACAGATTGATTATCTGATTACAGATTCATTCTGACTCTTTGAATATTAATACGAAAATGGATATTATTGTCCCAACATTAAAATATAAATGATCCGGTCACTGTGATATATGTGCCCTTTGCTGCCTAAAATAGACTCCCGACCCCGCCTCTCTGTATATATTATAATATTATTCATTTTCAGGGTAAAGACTTCTCCTTCCCGATTTTCCAACATACGAGTTACACCAATGACAAACACCACCGCCAGAGATAGTCCTCCTCACGTGTGGATATGTCGTTTTCTACGTGTTATTTCCGCCATCAGACGTATAGGGTATAAATAGAAAGTCATTGCCTCAGAGCTTCCAGATTGTGAGCTTGTGCAGGTGGATTTCGCTGCATCGTTTTTGAATGACTGTTTAACGTTGTGGGGACAGGGGGGGCACAGTGATACATTTACATAGAGCGGATGTACAAAAACCTCGCTGGGTTTGTAATACTGGAAATGAAAACATAAGGCAAGAAATCGGCTGATTCGGGTAAACCTAAGAACTGGGCAGGGAAACAAACGCATGCTCCTTCTTTACAGAACAGAACAGAGCCCATTCCTCCGATAATACAGAGGTGAAGTTCCGCTTTAAGACCGAGAGCATGGCAGCCTTCACGTCCCATAATGTACCATGGTGTCTCTGGAACCGAGGTGTTCTTTGGAAGTGGAACCAAACTTACTGTTCTGGGTAAGTTTAAACATTTACAGCATTTATGAAACTAAAGACCTACCAACATTTAAAAACATTTGTGTTATAATGCAAAAAACTAGCCAACAAGTAATTTAATTAGGACCGATCAACGTGCTTCTTATGAAGCCTATTTCGGAAATGGTACCAAGCTGAGTGTTATAGGTAAGATCTATGGAAAAACCGATCCCCTTATTTTTATGGAACTCCGTTTACATGACGGTCGCATGAACGCTTGGTCACTTAGGTAAGTGTTTTATTCTGACCCAAACTAAAATTCCAGTTAAATGTCTTGAATCATACGCATCACTAAATAGATCAGTATCGATGGATCAGGAACTGCATTCCTTCTGGGTAAAATCTTGGAAAGATGTTTGGTAGTGTCGTTTTGATACATTATATAAATGTCTGTCCTGTCCTGGACTACTGCACGTATTTCCGCGTTTTGTTGTTGTCTTTGTGAGAGTTTTAGAGCGATGTTGAAGTGTTGTGAACACTGACCAACTTTTCTTTGGCGGTGGTACTAAAATAACCGTACTTGGTAAGTTTATGGTGTTTATCTATTTAACGCCGTTTAATTGCTTGCACTGTGCGTCCCGGTTGCCCGTTCGTGCGCACCTGGCATCCCGTTAAGCGCTCATCCGCACCCGGTCACCGGTATAGTCATCGGTCCGCCCTTCGCCCCCCTGTCACACCCCGCTAAACTACGCCGGACACCCAGCTGACAGGGACCCTTCCCAGAACATTAAATAACGTTATTTAAAGGTCCGACAGAGAACGTTCCTACTGAAACGTTAATAGAACGTTATTTCCAGTTTTTACATTTTAATAAAGCCGATGGCAGTACGATAGCATTCACATGAACATCCTTTCAACGTAATTAATGTTGGAAAATATTGTATTATGATAAAACTATTATTTATAAGATTAATATTTGAGTATTTTGCGAACACATCCAACTAGAGGGTCAAGCGGTAGTTCTACCCGCTGCTATACCATGCTCTTTTGTTTCTATATTACTCTTAATTGTAGTAGTTGTTCTGGGAACATCGGGAAAGCTTGACACTTTGCACGTTTCCATACCTTAACGGTGACGGTCGGTATACGTTCCTAGAATGAAGAATTATTAGCTGGGCAGGTATTAGCATGGTGTGCTGATGCGGTGCCAACACTCAGCCGGCTTACTTTGGTAAAGGAACTAAATTAACCGTAAAAGGTAAGAATGCAATGTAATTATTTATCTGAAATGGAATGAGTGCTTAGAAGTAGAAAGTAGGATTTCCTTTTCTGCCAGCTTGAAACCAACGTGAACAACAATCCTGCATACTTTGGTGGCGGTACAAAGCTCACCGTTTTAGGTAACTAAAAATGTTGGTATTTTTAATTTGTGCTAAAATATGAATAGATTTGTGTAGCGAGAGGTTATTGTTGCCTTAGCGTGTGAGCAGCCAGTTTTCATGTAGCACAATAACAGCGTGAACAATGATCCTGCTGTCTTTGGAAATGGAACCAAGCTCACGGTTTTAGGTAAGGGAGGACGTGGAGCTCTTTACAGTGAAGGTATTTGTACTCCTTCGGTCATCAGAGTAACAATTAACAGGGTTAAATCTAGGGTGTGCCTAAATTCGTATTGAACAGAGCACATTCTCCGAACTGCGCCGTAGCCCTTGTTTTGCTTCAGCTGAGAGATAACGTGTACTAATGCTGAACAGTACTTTGGAAATGGAACCCGATTGACCGTTCTTGGTAAGAAATTGGCGTTAATGGCTGAAAAACTGAATCATGTCAATCTAGATAGGCTGCTGGATACGAGTCCTAACTGAATGTTGGAAAAAAATGTACTTCTGTTAGATGTGATATGCCCAGTTAAAAAAAATATGTATTCCATTTAATTTTGGAGTGTAAATTGTGCTTCTCTAGAAATAGAAATATGTTTAAAAATGTGGGTCCAGTGACTGTAAGTGTAATTGAAGGATAGTTGTTTTCATCATTGTTCCAAACTGTGCTATTCAGATGTGCTTTATTTTGGCGCTGGAACCAAAATCAAGATCCTGGGTGAGCCGTTTTGATGTCTGAAATGTTAGGCTGGCTTAAACCATGCTTGTTAATTACCCTGTGTTAATAATAATTGTTCTGTTGTTTCTGGCCTCTACAGAAAATGAAATCGACATATCATACCCCAAAGTGAAAATCCTACCACCATCCAAACAGGAGATCAAGCATAATCGGGTCACTTTGGTCTGTTTGGTGACAAATTTTTACCCTGACCATGTTACCGTCAAGTGGTACATAAACGGCCAGCTGGAGAACAACCGGGCGAGAACAGATGACTTAGCAACGCGGTCAGGGAAGACCTATAGCATTACTAGTCGACTGCGACTATCCCAGAAGCTATGGTACAGCAGCAAGTACAGCTTCACTTGTTCCGTCAACTTCTTACTTAATGGGACCTATTCTAAAGAGTTTAGCGATTCTGTCCAAGGGGACACAGGTGAGTCTGCAGAATGTCTTTATCATGGATCACTATGTGGACATGCACAAGTTTAGTAGTTACAGTAGATTAGCCAAAACACCACATGCAACAGATATGCGTCAGATATGCAAAATGGAAGTATTGACACTGTGCCATTTGAAATATGTTTCTTAATCAATGTTTCCATCTATTTTCAGGTTGTATAAAGACTGCAGGTAAGATTACTCAGTACTGTACAATGGTTACTGTATTATGCTATTGTAGCTGATTTATATAGCAGACTCTGTCCAGTACATTGGTCACTTGGAAAAATGCCATTGTCAAATATAGCTTGTCATTGCATCTATCAGCTGTTATATTCATAGTATTTGTGATTTTAACCCAGATCTTGCAAATAGAAGAATGACATGATCCTGTATTTTTGTTTGGTCTTTCAGGCGAGATTAAAACGGATGGGAATATGGCAAAATTTTCATACTTTCTGTTCCTGGCAAAGAGCACACTGTTTTCACTATTTGTAACAGTTTTCGTGTTCAGAATGAAGGTGAGTGATTGGTCGATGAACAGGAAACATTTTTAAAGGATAGTAGCATCTTGGGCTTGGTTTAACGTTTTTGTTACTCCTACAGGGTTCTTCAAAAACCAGATGAGACGAGATGAAAAGACAAGTGAAAACAGCTCAAGTAACTCCTATATCCTTAGCTATTTAAATTTTCTTTAATGAGATATTTCCTGAACTTGACATTATTGCTCAATAAATCTTATTCAGCATACAGTTTTTGCTATTGCAATATTTTTCAAACTTATTTGTGTAAATTACTAGGCTAGATAGAAAACAAATCCCTTTTTATATTTTATATGCAAAGACAGTAGCTTGATCTCTGTAATTTTTTCATTCAGTTAATTGACCTTTAATAGATTACTTTCCTGAATAACTGGTTAAAAGAATAAGTAATGCTTGGCTATCTTATTTGTGAAGAAACCAGGTTTGTGGAATAAAAGTTTATGATATGAGCTGGTGTGGCAGTTTTTTTGTTCTTCATTACAACGCTGTAGTCCTTTACAGGGATGGATTTAAATTGTAGTCAACAAAAATGTTGTAGTGAAATGTTGAACTTGTGGAATGTATGCTGCTTCGATAAATGAGGAGTTTCACTCTGAGGCATAATTTCTTAAACTGAGACGAAGTGAACATTAAAGGTGGCATTTTTCATAAATGACAAAGAAGCTATTTTCCGACGTGGGTGTTTGCAAAGAATGTTTCTGCCTGCAGAGCATGGAAAATAGAACACGTTTCCTGTTAGGGTACAGCAGGTGTCTTCTGACAGCTGTTGTTCCAATTAGAACTCTTGAAAAATATCATTTGAACAACTTCTCAACTGCACAGTTTACCTAAGAAATATTTTAAATGATCAATAATGTAATTTGCAGAAGTAGGTGTTCAGTCCATCGCTGTGCAACAAAATAGAGCCGGACCAGTTCTTTTCTTAAAAACACTACGGTGATTTTCTGTTTTGTAACAGCAGTTTATGGCATCTGATCCCTTGTCTACCTTTTTAACTGTCCTGACCCATTAGCTAGTAATTAATTCTAAAGCAATTCTCAAACCCAATACAGAATAATTGGTAATAAAATGGCAACTGCTCCCCCCACTTCAGGTAGCTTTGTGTGCCTAATGAAATTTGGGCTTTGGGGAAAATAATTGAGCCCCTTTGCAGTAACACCCTTTCCCTTGGTCCAATGATTGTGTAGGTGTAAATCAACACTGCTATCTGAGCCAACCCTAATCATCTTCATTAATTTAATATTAAATATTATCCAAAATTGTTTTGTATTCTGTGTTGTATATGCTCTGGCATCCCATCTCAGGTGTACCCTGTCTTTGTGCCCCATGCTTCCACGACTGTTCACTAGGGAAGATGGCCTTGCTCTATATAGATGTGCTTATATATAGTATATATTTCAATGACAATAAATATATCTTATTGAGAACCAAATGGAAAAATATATGCAGGAATATATCTCAACCAGTTTTTCCCCAACCTGGGAAACTATATTTAAGTTTTTTTTTCTTCCTTTTTTAACCATAATAATTAGTTTAATAGAACAAGTTTGTTTCTCATACTGAAAAGAAACCGTAATAAAAGGCAACCAAGTAAACAGCAGGATGTGGTTTAGTGGGCATGTGTTTTTTTAATTTTAATTTTTTTTTGCTGTTGTTGATCACATACGTGAGATTTAGCACATTGTGGTTGACAGGAAATAGGCCACGAAACTAGGGTGCCGTGTCGGTGCTGTGTCTGCCGGCAGCACGGGGGATACACCGCGTCTGCAGCTTGCCTTATGCAGAAGGGAGCACTGCTGCAGTTTCGCTTATCGCTCACGCGTCTCTTCCTTTTCACCTGTGCAAATTGCTGCTAGGAGACCACATATAGACATTCTCTCTGTCGCTTCCCCCCTAACGTACGTCTGCAGCCCCCTCTGAATCTTCAGTAGAGCTGTGTGAGGTTTTTGACTGGGGCTGGTCTCTCTCTTAGTCGCTGTGCTATACTCCATGCACAAAAGTAAACAGCACTGTGTTTTATGGAAAGGTTTTTTGGCTCCAGGTAGAAGTTTTGCTCATCGGGTCTCTCCGCAGTGAAGTCCGTCACTGGGGAGTCTGAGACACTTCCTTTGGACGCAGACAGAAATAGCAGGTCTGGTTGACTGCCGGGGGTCTGTCTGTACCAGTACATATAGGGGTTGCTCTGTCCCTGTACCATGCAGGTCATCTTTATCTTTGCTGGAGATCCCTGGACTTCAATAATATCGGAGGGAAGCTGGTGGACTGTCTGTGATGTAGTGACTGCCCCGGAAAAAAGAATAAATATTTTTTAAATAATAAAGAAATAAAACGTTTAATATGAAAACATAATTTGTGAAGTAATATCACAAAAATAGTACAGCCATGAAAGTTTTAAACTTACTTTGCATCACTGCCAACTTCACAAGAACTGCTATTACATATGAATACATATTAACAGAGAAGAGGTCCAACTGTTTCTTCAGGCTCAGGAAACTGACTTCTGAAGTCACCTTTATTCTGAAACCAGGTCTCACAGGAAGACACCCTTTCCTTTCTGGGGTTTTGTTTCAACTCTGCAACAGTAAATTACTCATATTATTTTCCATCAGTCAGTACTGTGAAAAAACTAGAAAAATATTTAACTCCTATAAAAAACAATGTGCAAATATGCATGCATGCTGATTATAATTGAATAGTTTCAATGTAAATAAAATATCTGTGTTCCTGCATAGGACAAGCGGTTTCAGAAAGTGGATGGATGGATTTAATGTTCTATCCTGTTATAAAAAGTTATTTAAATATATTAAAAAGATCTCCCCATTGCTAGAATCATTAGTTTTTCAGTAAGGGCATCAGTTTTTCAGGTGCCTTTTGTTTCTGATCCAGAGGAGAAATTCAGCACTATGATGTCACAATTACTAATAGTATTTATTGAGGGACCGCTATTATTTTATATACATTAACACATAACATTCATACATTGTGGACAACGTAAAGATATAATTTCACCTTATGGCATGTTTTTGGAATGGCTTCAGTATCTGGAGGAAATCTATGCGCATTTTGGAGAACATGTAAGCTGTAAAGGCAACAGAGTATACCACTAACCATGGAGGCGACATATGACATACTACAAAAATTTTAAAAAGGACTAAGATCCCATATTGCAGGTTTTGCAAATCAGAAGCTGAACATTGTGTGCAACTATCGCATTAGGAACAGGTGTGTTTCTGGTCTTACGTCGCCTCCTAGTGTACGGCAGGGGAAAAAAACAGATATAGGTTTTCGTATTGGCACTGCATTGCTGTTGTGCGCTGTGTAAACTGGATGCACAGAAATACACTGCAGAGTCGCTAGCTTGCAGCCTGGTCACATTGAGGGAAAAATGCTTTCGATTCTTCCTGTTGGGTGTGAATCTGCTGTCCACCAAAACCGTGTCCACAGCGATGTTCTCCATTTGGGAGAAGAAAAGCAGCTCCAGACCTTGATTTTGTAGTTTTTTGTACCAGTACATTTGCTGATCATTGCCATCCTGCTCACATTCTAAGTAAACATCCCCACCAGCTTCCACAACAGCATCTCTAGTCTGATGTATCACAGTTGCACTGACCAAATCTGTTTTTAAAAAGAAGAGGGTGGGACGGTTAAATTATTTAATGAAAATAGCCTTTTACAAAACAGTGCATTTGCCAAGTCTGAAACACAAATCTCTATAAGTTAAATGAATTCTGACCGTAACTCAAGTGCAAAGCCAGGTAAACAATAAGAGTGCAAATCAGTTGCCGAGATCCACACATGGTGCGGCATCAAAGGAACAGTTTCAGTAACTGTGATCTCTGCACCTGCTGATCCACCCTTTCAAGCACTAGGCAATAACATAATACTTCTTAGTGAACCCAGTGCACATGCGTGACCTAACAGACCACAGGCTCACCCAGTTACTGAGTATTGCACCAGTTTCTACATTGCACCAACAGTCAAACGGTTATTCCTAAAGCATGCCTCAATACAATAAAACTTATATACCATAGGCTTATATCTTATTCCTGAACCGTCATTCAACATTGCAGATTAATTAAAAGATATCTTTGAGCCTGTTACTACCCTTGCTACAAGCATGGCCATAATTTGATAAATTCAAAGTATTTTGAGTATAGGTGTTCATCGCAAAGAATTTTACTCAAGGCTAGCTGATTTTTTCCTTTTAGAGAACTGTATATCCAAAGTAATGGCAAAAAAATGTTGATTGCATAATATAACTTCAATATCCAATAGATACTGAAACATTTCACTTTGAAGCAATTCAAATGTCCTTGAATACTTTCAGCAGAAAATATTTTCAACAGAAAACATTCAATTATGGAAAAGGATTTTTAAAAAAGACTCTAAACTCTGAATGTACTCTACGAAAGGCCTACATTCATCCAAAGATACATTCTGCCATCTAATGGTGGATCGTGGAATAAGAATTTTCTTCTGAAGGTTTTTGTAAAGCAGGCCCTTAGTTATCAGGCACAGTGTGCTGCTTGCACAGTAATACAGAGCAGAATCATTAATACGCAGATCATTTACTTTCAGAGAAAAGGCCTGTGTCCCTTTCCTGACACCTGAAAATCTTTCATCGAATGTTACTCTTTCTGGATCCACAGCTTCAGATCTGGAAAATGAAAGCAGGAAAAGCTCTCCACTGGGCAGTTTCTGGTACCAGTACATGTAGTCATTTGAGCCAGACTGGTGGCATTTTAAGTCCGCATTGCCTCCCTTTTCAGCTGAAATGAACGGTTGCTGTGTCATCGTTGTGGCACCTATCAGCCCTTGAAAGACAAAAAGAAAAAACACAATATACCAGTACCATGAGTACCAAGATCACCTGTCCGCAAGTATTACTGATTTACATACGGAGAAGAAACAGCGAGATAAGAATGAGAGAACAGAGCTTCAGTAAAGAACAGTTTGCTTTACCAACTAATGCCTGCAAACAGGATAAGAGCAGAGGTAGCATTTTAGCAGGAAGACAAGCTGTCTGCCCAGGTGTGTGGAGACTCAAACCTTCTGGCAGAAATGATGATATGAGTCATTGTGTGGTTTCCCAAATATGACTGAACCCTCACACGCATGTGCTGCATGGCGTGCATTCAATTGGCCACGCCCTGCTGTCGTGCATGTCACTGTTCTGACCCATCTGGAAAATACAAACAGCTATCCCAGAATCCTCTTCAGCAATGTCGGCACCGCTGTGCCCTAAGCCCCCCGCTGTAAACCCTGATAACCTGGCAGATTTAACTCCAAACACATCATCAAGTTTGCCGACGACACCACGGCGGTGGCTCTCATAAGTAACGGAGACGAATCAGCATACAGGATGGAAGTGGAGCAGCTGACGACACGGCGCAGAAACTAAAATCTTGAATGTGAAGAAGATCGAGGAGATGCTAACCGAATTCAGGATGGCCCACTTGCATCACCAGCCCCCACTGCTCATTAATGGCACTGCAGTGGAGAGGGTCAGCAGCACTGAATTCCTGGGGGGGGGGGGCGGCTGGCAGAATACCTGACCTCAACCATTGACACCATTATCAAAGAGGCCCAACAGCAACTCCGGAGACAAAAGAGGGCCATTTACAGAGGCACCATCGAAAGTGGGACCTACCACGTCCCATCCTAGTTCAGTAACTGTAAAGCGGCCGAGCAGCACCAACTAAACTGGACAGTGACCTTGTGCTCACAGGGCCTCCAGCGACATCAGGGATCCTCACCTCTCACACAGGCTGCTCTCTCTCCTGCCACATGGAAGGAAGTACAGGAGCATCCAAACCAGGACCACCGGGCTGTTAGACCCCTGAACACCCCGTGCCACCCTGCAAACACACATCCCTTTAACCTCCCTTCCCAATACTACCAATTTTAACACTGGACACTCTGGCAGCCTTCCTTTTTGAAAATATTTATTGACCTGTTTTGATATTTTATATATTTGTATACCGTTCTTGTTATTGTGATATTTGTCTAATGTCTATTATGGTACTGTTCAGTCTGGGGGAAACAACATTTACTTTTTTATGTTAGTGAATACACTGAAAAATGACATGATGAAAATTTAAATCTGACGTCCAAGAGCAGAGCAAGCAGGTTTAATGAGTGACACACCAGAACATAATCCAAAAGTCGGGGCCAAAACAAAAACCAAGGTCAAAATAATCTAGTACACAAAGACAGCCATCTAAATCACGTTCAGTAAACAGGCAAGAATTCAGAAGCAAAGAGAAAAGGTGCAACATGACCAGCAGCTGCTCAGACCCCCCAGTGGGGGAAAACATGCCTAATATTAGAGGCTGAGAAAACTACAGCCACAACCATTGACTGCGCCTGTTTTCATTTCAAAATGCTGCTTTTGTCATCCCCCTTCTTTCATGGGGGGGTGGGCTTAACCTAGCCTGCATCCCCTATCCTTTAGCCATTGTCCTGTTGACTTCCTGTTTTAGCTAGAGAAAATGAGGAGGGTTTTCCGGATTCATGACTGCTACATTAATATGTGCTTTGAGGATGGTGCTACACTGAGCAGCGACATACAGACTCTATGAAGTTAATCAAACATGCAAATGCGTGTGCAGACTGGAGTTGAAGATCTCCAGCCAGCTGACTGAAGCTGGCACCCTGCCTTCCATTCAACACGATGCTGATAAAGGCCAGGGCACTTCAGGTAGCCCAAGACCATAAAAGCAGTTTCTGCGAAAGTGTCAGACCAGAATCTGCTTGTGATGGCACTTTTACAAAGGGAGGAACAGTGTTGTGGATGCTAGGGGGATGCCACCTTTCCAACAAGTCAGATCGCCACATTTCTGCTACTGTTACTGTTCTATTACAACAAAGGGTGCAACAACTTCCTATTATAATGTCCTTGGTTCTGAATGAGATGCTGCATTAACTGCTGTCCATATACTTTTGGTCATAAAGTGCATATTTCTTGTTAACATCAGTTTGTAAATCATAAACCCGTTAAGAAAATGGTGTTTGACAGAGATAAGATAACAAATGGAATTTGAACTTGCTCGCAAACCTGCCCGAACTATGAACATTTGAAGATCTGTGGCAATCTGCTTTCCTCAATGGAATACCAGATCTTTGGTAAGGGATTTTCAAAGGACCTTCTTATTTCCAGAATTTTATATTTGTATTATTTGCTTCACTTAGATTCGTTATTCATTCATATTCAGACACTTAATTGCAGGTGAATCTGAACAGAATTGTTAAAACAGTATACGGATATTATATAACACAAATAAGTTTAGCAGATTGTTTTATATGCAGAGATTATTTTTACTGTATATTATTATTTATTATTATTATTATTCAGACCGCTGAATATATATGTGTGAATATAATGAATCTGTTGTCTTTTTAGGAACTATGAAGAACCATTTCTCCTGGAAACCTCTAGTAGTTATAGAGGTTGCTGTGATTTTATTGATGGCTCTGCCCTCTTGCAATAGTGGAAATATTCTGGTAATCCCTGTGGACGGATCCCACTGGGTAAATATGAAAGTGCTGATGGAGGAACTGCATTTGAAAGGACACATCATGACTGTGATTCGAGGGTCCAATACCATGTACATTGCTGAAAAGTCTCCTCTTTACACGACAATCACAATCCCTATCCGTACACATTTAACAGAGGACTTCTTCCCCAATTTCTTAAAGAATGTCTTTGAAGTGCAACGAGGTGACAAGTATCTGATAAAATTCCTCAAATTCCAGAAAGAACTTTTATTCATGATGTCTGAAATTCATCGTTATTCATGCCAGATGGTTTCCGATATACTGGAAAATACAGAACTGGTGAAACAGCTTCAGGAAGCCCAGTATGATCTAGTGCTCACTGACCCTGCCTTTGCAGGAGGGGTTGTGCTGGCTCATTACCTTAAACTGCCACTGGTGCTGAACGTACGCTGGATCCCCAGTGGGGAGGGCCATTCGGCTTTAGCACCTACACCCCTGTCTTACATCCCATCGCCAGGCTCTGGGTTCTCAGACAGAATGAGTTTCACTGAAAGGGTTAT
>JAODLD010000008.1:2692503-2705069 GCA_026781065.1 Mormyrops boulengeri | reverse complement strand
GGCTGTCCCTTTACTCCTGTTATTAACCATCATTGTAGTTATCAGGTATTTTTGCCGCAGAGTTTATAAAATTAAATACGAATGACTTTCTTACCAACATTGCAGAGACTTTTACAGAATGGAACAAGGAAAATGAATAAGCGTAATTGTAATGGCAACAATGTCATATTCTGTTCATTAAAAAGTAACACATAAAAAAAAAAAAATAACAAATAGGAAAAGTCCCTTGTTAGACGAAGAAATATGAAATATGACCAATATGAAGACTAGCCTCAGAGGGGGATTTCAAATGATTAACAAAGATGGATCTTGTGACTGTTTAATACTAAATATTCAAATAAATTAATGTTAAAAGAAGCAGAGAGAGGACACATATGCTGTAATTAAACTATGTCTAAAGCACGACATAGAAAATATAAATGTACATTGTAAGGTACTGGTGGAAATACATTTCAATTACTTGAAACCATGGTGATGTCCATTTATGTACATTAGGAAGGAATATCCCATTGTGACAAATGCTTTTTATGGAATATATTACCAGTAATTCAGTGCAGCTCATGGACAAATGCATATGTTTTTACCAGTCCTTTCTAATCATTTGCAGCATGTCTTCTGCTAACTTTATGCCATTTGACCCTTTACTCCACTTCATCAAGGGAACAAACACAAAAACACTTTAATTATTATTTAGCCGAAAACCTGAGTTTTTTTTAATTGCAATTTATGTTTTAGGTGTAAACTATAATAGCAGTAACTGAACACAACTTTATTGTGTAAGGAATAGAAGAGGATGATGCATTTCTGAACATTTACTATGCATTAAATACTACGAATTAAAAAAAAATATATATATATATATGAAAAAAGTTTTTCATGGAATTAATGCAGTTTGAAGAAAAAAGTCTTTATTTGGTTATTTGATCAAGTAATCAGTACAAAATTTACATTCAACTTGTAAATGTTTTTCAGTTCTTAAAATATCCTACGTATTGAAAGGTTCACATACGAATGTGAGTGAGATTCAAAAATGAATTTGCTAATTTTTTATCCTTAAAAACACAGCCCTGCAAACTAACTGGAATGTAACCAGTGAATTACATTTCAAAGCCACTGCATTGTTGTTCATGTAAACTTTGATACAAAATGAAAATGAAGAGTACCACAATACTGTCGGAGATCTGGATCCTCCTCCAATTACCTGATGGATTTCTCAGAGGAAACGTTTGAGTGCAGCAAGAAAACCATTTTCTGAAACAAAAGAGATCAAAGAGCACCCTTTGGTTACACTGTCAGATCTTTCAACAGAAAAAATATGAGCAAAACAGAGGAGACATCAGCCATCGAAATGCACCAAAATATGTATGGGAAATCTTCCAGTAAAATAATGAAGAATCAATGAGAAACTATTTCACATGTGTCAAATGTGATAATACTGAAGAGAATAAAAACACCTAGACTGGTTGGCAGTCCCTTGGAAGGTGCAGTACAATATGTTTCCAAATGTAAAAGCCAGGCCAAATAATTTTATATTAAAAATGTTTACTACTAATGGGTGGGATTGAAGGTTGTCAGACTTGTGCCCTGTAATTTTCAGATACACAACACCACTGCACCCTCCACATATGCATGTTCTAACTGCTCACCTAGTACAACGTCTTGGGGGGGCACTATCCTAGGCAGCATAGGACACAAGACAGGAGTACACAGGATTGGGTGGCAGTCCATCACAGGGCACACACATGCTTACACTCACCGTCACACACTATGGGCAATTTAGAAACTCCAGTTCATCAAATCACAAGTCTTTGGAGTGGCGGATAAACTTGGAGAAGCCAGAAGAAACCTCTCTCTCTCTCTCACTCACTCACTCACACACACACACACACACACACACACACACACACAGCAAACAGTCAGGACTGTGATGACAGAAACTAGTCTATCCAGCTGACTAACTCACCGTTGACATCAGAGAGCCGAGTGGGACCTGCAAGTTCTGGTGTGTCGGCTTGTGGAGATGACCGTGAGGTTGTCTTTGGGTCTATAGGTGAGAGATGGAGTCTGTTGGTACAAGATATGTCCGGAGGGCTTTTTGCTCTTCTTGGAGGCCATCATCTTTTGAACATTCTCAGTGGGAGGATTGTGGATTGGCTTCCATGGGATGGGATTACAGTAGCTAGGGGTGGGGTTGTCATGGTAACCTACAAAGCAGAAAAAGTTCTGTAAGTATTTCCACATAACAACATAATGGTCAGGTGTTGCCATGTTGCATGCATGAGTCTGCATCACAGGCATGTCAATAAAATACAGTATTTGTGTAAGCGCCTACTAAGCATGTTCATTTTTTATTCAACAAGCATGTCAAGTAGAGAACATAAGACTATGAAATCTGTCAGATGACAACAAACTAAGAATCACATTTGTAATCATGGTAATGTCATTTTATGTAATGTCTCTAGAGGATTTTGATGAAATTTTTACTTAATAATCAGAACAGGAGAAAATCTGTAGGCTCAAATAGGTATTAAAAAGAAAAGTGAAACGGCAAGTAAACTTGTATTCATAAAAGAGTAAAAACATGTTTTAATGTATGGTAAGTATTAGGCATCTGGGCCGGTCGATTCCACTTTAACTCTTCTATAAATGTACCTGTGAACTTTCCATCTGTGTGTTTTGCCGAGGCCGGCCGCGGTCTGTCCTTTATATTTATCAACCATTCCTTGAACTTCTCCTTAGATTTCTGTTTTCGCTCTCTCACTTCGGCCTCTTTCCTGGCTGCTTCCTCCTACGGGACATGCAGTTTGGATTTGTCTGCATGGCATACACTATCAATAGTGTCCACAATGAACATAATATAGAAATGATTATGTATAAAGATATGATACACTTTAGTGATCCTGGGGAATTTCTTCTGCATACAGCAGTGAGGGACGAGATGTGCACAGATACAAAAATGAGCAAACACAAAGTGCAAAGACAGTACACATGATGCAGAAGAAATAAAGGTAAGACTTACTATAAAAATGGCTTGGCATGTCTATAACAATCTATGAACATATTCATAACATATTATAAAGCATTTATGAAGCATTATACACATGGCTATAAATATTTAGAAAAAGACATTATAGCAATGTTTATTATAAATCGTGAATACTCTATGAAGCTCTCATCTATAAAGCACTACAGATGCCTTCATAATGCATTATTATTGTCGATATAATAATTAACAATGCTCTGTACTGGTTACTAAATGCCTGATGCTATCGGTTTTAAAAATGACACGGCATCCTGGCGTGTGTTATGCCTGGGGGTGGGGTCTGTACTGCCTGATGAGAGGCACAAAGGATCCTCAGTAATGCTTTTTAACACATTGAGGTAGAAAGAGCTGCTGGCTAATGATGCTTCCAGAGAGCGCCCCACGGAGGCGGAGGGCAGAACTGGTCATGGTGTTAATGCTCAGGATTCCATCCTGAATTAAATAATGCAACTATTTACACATGCGCCCCTTAAAGCAGT
This sequence comes from Mormyrops boulengeri, assembly GCA_026781065.1. Lineage (NCBI taxonomy): Eukaryota > Metazoa > Chordata > Actinopteri > Osteoglossiformes > Mormyridae > Mormyrops > Mormyrops boulengeri. The sequence continues at coordinate 2,701,547 of JAODLD010000008.1, read as the reverse complement.
ATTTGCCAACCGCCCCAGACAGTCTGTGGTTTTGCTCCCTCCCAGCTCCCTGTGGACCATCTGGAGGTCCCCAAGGACTGTGTTGGGAAACACTGCTTAAAAGTACTTTTTTAAAACCTGAAAGAAGGGTTAAATAATCATTTTTAAAATACATTGTTTGCCTGTAATTACTGAGAATAAAATGACCTTTTCTTTCTGCTTTTTCTCAAGTTCTTCTAGCTTTTTCTTCTGAAGCCACTCCTTATACTTTTTCTGTGCCTTTTCTTCAGATTCTCTCTTTTTCTGATCTTGGATGTAATGTTCTTCTAACTCTTTGATTTTTTTCTGATGTTTTTCCATCCTTTCCTAAGAAAAAAAATAAGTTAAACTTGGCACTGTACAATCAGACACTGTACAGCAGTTTTCAATGGCAACAGGTAACAATAAAAATGACACAAAACAATTACTGTACGATTCTATGCATATTTAAATAAAGCCATTGGTTCAAAGCCAGGAACGAGAAGTGACACTGGCCCAGTGTGACATTTTCTCAGGACACACGAAAATGTGGCTGCTTTCAACCTCCTGCTTAAATACAGCCGGAGCTCAGGGGTTTCGTTTTTCTCAAGCGGATATCACCTGTTCCTGTTTCATTTGCAGCCAGTCATGGATCTTCTCCTCTGCTGCCATCCTCTTCCTCTCTTGCTCCCTCTGCTTCTGTGCCTGTGCTTCTTTCAGGACAGCATCCTGAGGAAAAGATGGCCGCATGATGACAGGGGTTCAGGCAGGTAGTTGAACCATTTTGATTATGGTAGTCTTTACCAGAATAACTTCATGAGGCCTCAGTATTTCAATGGCTCTACAAGTCCATAACATTTAATCATTGATTTATTTAATAACTCAATCAAGCTAAATAATTTCCTCAACTGAACCAAAATCCACACTACAGGGTGAAACAGAGGGACCAGAAGAAGCCCTAGTTTGCAGGAATGTGAAACTGTCACCTGATATCATGTGGGCCTACAGGTCATCAATAAGTGGATACGATGTCACACACAAAGCCAGAACCCAGTTTGGCCCTTAACTTATCACCACATACTTCTATAGTTTTCCTTTCTACCCTCAGTCGGTCCCGCCTGGCTTTACAAATGAGCCACTTCTCCCAAGCACTAAGGGCTAGTCCAGAGGATGGGGGATGCTCTGCCGTATCCTCTGTCTTGGTTGTTAGTTGTTTCCCACTGAAAAGAAAAAAACAAACGGAGGACAAAATGAGTGCTTTCCATACGTGCATCTGGGGGGTGACAAAGGGCGGCCGCGGACACATTAAACTGACACCTGGCCACCCCACTGGCCACCCCCGACGTATTCGCATTTTTCTGGCATTTTTTCGTGCCCAGAATTACATTTCTTTTAGAGGCGGAACTTTTCTCTATACCCGCAAGACACCTGGGAACCACTGCCTGAATTATAAACAATGTAGAGTTACAGCATTTAGGTACCTTAAATATTCCCTTTTATCTAGATTTATGTGCCACCCCAAAATGACCTCTGGTCCCACCCTAGCCGCCCCAGTGAAAATTTTCTAGCTCCGCCACCTGCCACTTTCACGATTCACTGAAAAAAAATGTATATTGATGATGCATAAAATATTACAGAATATATGCATTGTGTATTATAGGAACTATTCATTATACTATGGTCTTACAAACACCAGAAATTATGGAGACTTGACAAACAGTATTTTTCCGTTTGTAACTCTATTATGGACAATGCAAGTTTGAACTGTGAAACAGAAATTAAATGATTAACTGGCACAACTGGAATGCACTTTTTTACGTACCAAAAAGTGTTTACAATGCAAGTGCAATGTTACTTGAAAGTAACTAAGTACCGTGTCCAAACTGCAGAAAATATCGTCTGTATACTATCCTCCCTCCCAAGTCCAGCCAAAAGAGGAAATCAATTTGTACCGTAAGCCGTCATTGTTGCTCTCCTTGTAGCCACTTGAAGGTCCAGGCTCCACCAGGTCTTCTGGGTCACTCTCAAAGCTGTCATGGTAGATGGGAGAGAGTAAGGAGTATGTAGATTCTCCGGTGGAATCGTAGTCCATGCTCCTTGATTTGGTTCGATTTTTGTCCCGTTCATAACTTTTGCAAGGAGTTGAACTAGAATCTCCGGACTTGGGATGGGATGACATTGTGGTTCTGGATATAGGAAAAATTGAGGAAAAAGTCATATATACATATATACATTAATATTGCCGACATCCTTGTTGAGATTAATTCTGAATAACATTCCATATTAGCTACGCTCAGAACCTATTTCCCCAAATTGTCTTATATTGAATTTATTAAGATACACTGAACACGTAACTTATTTAAACTGATCTGTTACTTACTTACATTCTTCCTTCCCCGATGCTTACAGTTTGGAATGGCGACCCGAATGGTGATATTTCCCGTCATGCCCCACACTTTGTTGTTAAATGTCAGCCAATGGAAGAGCAGTAATGAGTTCCCGGCGTCGGTGTAACTATGGCGACGTAGCAAGATGGAAAATCACTGTTGTGTCATAAGACAGCTAAAAAGATTGAATACCGTCTGCGAGTTAAATGCGTGAGTTACCAGTTTATCTGTCTGAGTTTTAGAAAATGATTCGACGTAGATCTTATTATATATTGTAAAAAATAAGAGACTCAAAACTGCGGAGTTCCAGTCCTTGTTCACATCCACACATCAGCCTAAATTAGTAGTTTTGAGGGTGAGTAGGTTCCCGTGGAGGCGGTAGGTAGTTTATTCGGTAGCACGGTTGTCATACATACACCCTTAACGGTGACGATTTGAATCCAGCCTTCTATATGTATGGAGTTCGCATGTTCTTCCCGAGACGCATATATTTCCTTCTACATGCAATTTGGGTGAAAATGGGTGTCTCTAAAAATTGCTCGCTGTCGGTGTCCTGCTTTGTGCCCAGGAATAAGTGTCTACCGGCGACCCTGATTAGTATAAGCTGAAAGTTGGGTAGACGAGAAAGCTGAATTAACTTATCCATAAACAACTGCAACTGGCACTAGGCAAAATAGTTAATGCCATATTTCACCGAGGTTGGACATTCCTAATTTCAGATGTCTGTAAAAATACTAGAACCAATTTATTCTATGCGCACTTTGAGGAAGATATTCAGATTCGTGCGATCATGAAATTGCTACGTATGAACACTAGGTGTCAGCCATTCCTGCCACTCAACGTTAACACGCTCCATTAGTTTACACACGTCAGATTAGATTCAAGTACTCAGAAAAAGAAATGCAGTTTGGCCTCTAATCCAAAAGTGCAAATAGTGCAAAAGAGTAAGAAAAAGCTGTACAATATACACAAGGTGTGATAAATAAACAGTTAGTGAATCAGTATATTGTACCATAAGTGTATTCTAACATTAAAAATCTAATGGTGGTGTTGTGTAACATAGGCTGGGCACACTGGCTGGGCAGAAGTTACTTAGGGAAGGATGTAGCCATGGCCGGCTTTACCTCTTCAGGGGCCCAGGCAATGTTTTACTTGGAAGGCCCCTCTACCAAGAAAAATTGATGCTCATTTCACTTCCTCTGCAATGCAGGTAATTTGGGAGTTTCAGGCAACTGCGTAATCTTCTTAGAGCTAGATGGATGTAGGTATATGGTTGACTCCACGTACAATCTCCCCCCTACTTTATACCATACAGACCTTCCTCTCCATGTATCCAATGTCCCTTTTCCATTGCGTTATTCAGAAGTGGAGAAAGCTAGTCAAGGCTGTCTCCTGCAACAATACAATAGATGTAGTGTTGGCTTGCTTGCAAGACCATGTACCCGAACGTGCCTTCAGCATTGAAGGGGTTGTTGATATAGCTACATACTTGCATTGGAAGCTCCTTCTTTTGTTAAAGGGTCAGGCCGTAGGAATTAAACATAAGGGTTCTTTAAGTACACGTTTCTGCCATCAGTGTTCTTTGCACATATCACCTGGATTCAGGATGCATTGTCTGCAGCTATATAACTCTCACTTTGTTCCAAATTGCCGTTGTATTCTTGTATTGTAACACACATAGGTTTCCCTGCTTCTGCATTGAATGGCAGTTACCATCACACATTCATATCCATATACCTACGCATAATCGATAATTGGACTAAGCCTCTTCTGAGGACATTATGATATTCCTAAACAGAGTCTTGATCCACTTTTTGCATGACCGGCAGCTTCTAAACAGGATCTTTAAAGAATCCTGCCATAATCTCTACATTCAGAGTAATTTGTACTTATGCATCCAAGATTTCATGTTTCACTAACATAATGAATATGGTGCTGAAGGAAACTTCCTAACCTTGTTTTTACATCTGTAATGTATCGCTTTAGCAGTCTGATCTGATGATTATCAAACCACGAATTCCCAAAACCAAATATACTTCCAAAATTCCCCAGCCATGCTTCCCTTCTTTCACTTACGGATTGTCCTAATTCTGCCCATTTCCTCTGCATTAGGTCATGAAAAAGCTGACCTACGGCATCAGCTAATTAAAAAGCAAATTTCCAAAACATACTCAATCCACTGGATACGTTTTCGAGTCAGGGTGGTGGGTGAAGGTAAGAGAGGAGGGTTAAGGAGGGTGTTTGTGAAGAATAGCTCCCAAGTATCCGGAGAAGTATAACTTTTATCATCATGGGTGACTCAAAGCTTTTCTCCCAGGGCCTGCAAGGTGAGAGAACCCAACCAGTCAGTCATCTGGATAGGTAAATTTGTAAAAAACAAAAACAAGCAAATATACTTACAATAAATTATTATCACACATTGATTTGACCAACACAAACCACATTTTCAAATATAACTTTATAATATAATTTAATTTTTATTGAACGTAAATGTTCAAATACTATTTCATCTGACCAGCAGGAGGTGCAATTGCACACCCAGAAAAAATTGCCTATGCCTCTCATGATACTAACTCACGCATATTGAGTGTGTTAGTACTGTAGCGGTGATTTGATGATGATGAGCACTTTGGGATTATTTTAATTTCCATACAATTAGTTATTTGTATATGATATTGTAAACAAGTACTTTAATAAAAGAAAAATTATACTCGTACTTTTAAGCAGATATGTATTTAAGCAAGGGTTTTTTTTTTTTACAAAAATACACTTCACAGTTTTTTTTCCACAGTTTGTAGAAACTACCCATTAATTTCATTCAGTGATATGTACACCCAGATTGATTTACATTATTTTGAGAAATTACTCGCACATGCTTTCTCATATGTCACTATTGGCAGCCACTACACTTAAAAGAGGTAGCTTTCATGACTGGACAATACATTAGTAATAAAATCATTTACAGATACATGCAGAGAAAAAGCACACATGCCCACATTAAAACGTCCTTAGCATGCTATGACTTTCATACCATTTTGTTGGTTCTCCAAAATAAATGTTGATGTCTCAAAACCCATTTGTTATGTATATATTTGGAATGAATACGGGCCACAAACCATTCTAATAAATATCTCACAATGAAATCGTAGTCACTACTCATTCAAAAAGCATTGCAACTTATATTTTCCCTTTTACAGATGTAGTAAGAATTTTAAAATACCTCTACAATGCAGAGAGAGAAGCCAAACAGTGTGTAGTCAGGTAAAAATTAACATCAGACTTAAAGGTGAAAATGCAATTCTATGTGTGTTTGCAGGAAGGAAAATAACAATTAATACAACATCCCCCAGATGGTTTTCCATAGTGATATAAACCAAATGACATGATTCGTGTGCTTCCCGAGTGCCCAGATGTACAGAGGGATCCTGTTTAGTCTCCAGTACCAAAGCAGGCTGACTTGATGCAGCAAGTCTGGGTGCAGAATGTCTGTTGTGTCCATGTAAGAAAAACAGAACTGTGGATTACCAGCCTCTTATTATTATTAGCCTTATTCTCCTCGGTCACTTCAGTGTGAAATGTACATTAGTGAACGTATCCCACTGTCACAGAGTCTTCACATAGGCTGCATGGGTTAACAAAGATCTGTATAAATCACTGAAGCAGGTTTATGGGAATGTGTACGAGCATGTTAAAGCATATTACACTACAACTGACTAGCCCTTAATACATATATGGAATGTATGTATATTTTAATAGTGTGGAGTATGTATTTAATATCTTAACATGAAAAGTTATAATTTGCGGTAGCGTTCATTATTTTAAGACCTGCTTTAACTAACTTTAACTTGTTTCACAAACTAGAAAATGACATAATATTCTGCAGTACATGTTATGTTTTTTGGTTCTGTTATAACAATGGACTAAATCAGAGTTTCTGGCAAATGTGAAAAGATCTGATACAGTGAAGCCCATTAGATCAGAGGAATATTCCGTTACTTTTGAACTTGGGAAAAACTGCCACACTACTCAGCAAAATTCAAATTGTTACGATAACATAAATCCTAATTCACATGTTTATATAATCTGCAGTAACAGATCATTTTTGATGATATAACAAATGTATCAACAAATGTATCATACCCTCAAGTTCTTAGTTCTTTTCAACAAAATGAAGATGGTAAATTTCAAACTGAAAAGTTATTTTTAATTCAGGTAAAATGATATCATTAAAGAAACTAAAATCGAACACTAGGAAAACTTTACTTATGACACATTACTGGGAAAAAAAGTTTAGTCATGGTCTTTTGTGGAATCCAGTTCAGTTTCATGTAATCATGCACTGGATCGCACTCTTTTACTAGGACTGATCTGTTTCCAATCAAACATAGATTCTTAAACAAAATGACAAGAAAAAAACATAAACACACAACTGATTGTCTGTAAACAAAAGAAAATAAATATTAGTACTTGTTTTCCCTCCAAGCACTGAGACTGAGAGACTATTAGACTCTGACCTGTCAGTGTAAAAAACTTCTTGCAAGATGACCTGTGTTTTTCTGCAGACAAACTGCTCCTCCAAGCAAAAACGGTATTATGCTTGATATTAAATTGTCGAAAGATGTAGTCGGAACACAATCATACCAAATAAATGGAGATGTGAATCATGAAGTATCCAGAAAAATCTCTATGTCAGATACAATTAAAAATAAGTACTAAAGGTACACTTTATTTAACGATAAAAGCAGGCACTGATGGATGGGAGTTTTGTAACGTAAAATAATGGCCCAACAATGAACAAACAACGTAAGCAAGAAAACTAAGACACCGTCAAATTTATTAGTCACGTCTAGTCAGATAGTTCTTAGAAAAGTGCTTTCTTAATACATAACTCATGTACAGACCACCTAAATTCATGATAAACTCAGATTATGAGTTTTCATACTTTTACAGTTCACTTTGCACACACATACGTACAGACAATTATAAACAAACAATCTACTTGAGTGCCTTATTTCCCTAGTCTCTGATGCGAGGAATGGTTGTAAGGGTAGTGGACAAGAGGAAATCCGCGACTCTGGTAGAAGCATGCACGTCCACAAGCCTGAACTTGGTCAGAACTGTCTGACACAAAGGAGTCCTCTTCATCTGCAAACTCAGACTGAGCAGAACTGGTTCTACAGTCTGACCAGAAGGTTTCTGGCTGCTCAAAGGTCACAGCGGCCAGCACCGGGCAGCTGAGTGACCTGATCAAATGTCTGCAGGCTAAAGGTTTGGTGAACATCACAGACTCACAGCACTCACACAAAGCTCTGCGGCCCTGAAAGTGAGAGTACATCCTGCAGTCACAAGTCTTCTCTCCAGAAGAGTCACAGGCCCCACTGTCCTCCTTGCCCGTTACTGCTGTCCAGGGCCTCCCCCGGCCACACCACCGCAGCCGACACCAGTCCTCCTTAAAGTGGGGGTTGAAGAAAATGTACAGTATGGGATTAAGGCAGGCTGGCAGGGGGAAAAAAATGAGTGTGACGGACTTCATAACCTCAGGTTTGCTGCCAACACCAGCAAGCAGCGAGGCAAAGGAGAAGGCCGCCACAGGGCAGAAGAAGACGCAATTGGTGAAGATGAGCCACGCTACATGGCGGAGCATGCTAGCTTGGTGGGGTTCCATCATGTCCGCTCTCCCAAGACCATAGTACAGATGTATGTAGACCGTGGCCATGAGCAGGTATGCCAGGGAGTTGAGCAGCACCAAGGTGACAGTAAAGGCCAGGGATGGCGTCTCCTCGGTGGAGAAGGGTAAGCACAGTGGTGAGGAGGAGAATCCTCCAATATGGAAAAGGGGCAGGAAAGCCATCCCGCTGGCCATGAGTGCCAACAGTGCGGCAGCCTGACAAGCACCGTGGAGCCTGAGCTGCCGACCCTTGCCTTGTTTCGCCCAGCGACGGGCTGACATGCTGCGCTCCACTGCGAACAGCACCAGCAGCAGGACAGACCATTCCGAAGAGAAGGTGGCCAGGAAGACCGCCGTCCGACAGCCAGGACCCGTCTCCCATCGTATGCCAAACTCGGCAAAGGCGCCCCAGGTGGCGACATCCAAGGTGGCCAGCAGACCAACATAGAAGCCCATTAGCAGGTTGGAAGCTGCCAGCAGACCCACCAGCAGCTTGGCTGGGGAGGAGAGGCCCCCAGTGCTGAATGTGGCCACCAGCACTACAATGTTGGAGGTGAGTGTCACTAGACAGATAAACCACACGGTCAACCGGATCATCCAGCTGCCAAGTAACTGCTCACAAGGCTTGTAGGCACCTGGAAGACAGAAATTAATATGCTGTTTTTCAAAACCATTGGAGAGTGACAAGTGACAGTCACAAGAGACCGTTTCAGATGGTTACAGGCGGTTTACACAAGTCTGATACAACAGGATAAATATGCTGGTTACCTGGCGAGGGAGAGCAGTGCAGCGAAAACTCGACGCTTTCAGCTTCCTCTTCCTCACCTGCAACATCAAGCACACATAAGAACATAAGAACATAAGAACATAAGAAATTTACAAACGAGAGGAGGCCATTCGGCCCATCAAGCTCGCTTGGGGAGAACCTAACTAATAGCTCAGAGTTGTTAAAATCTTATCTAGCTCAGATTTAAAGGAACCCAGGGTTTTAG